>CAWUFW010009811.1:600000-751850 GCA_963921515.1 Calotriton arnoldi
TACAACCTCGCCGGACGCAGCGCTTCACGCTACAACCCAGGCAACCGACAATGCTAGGCCCGATGGGAAAGACATTACGTTGCAAGACATTATGACCACACTAAACAGGGTGCACACATCCATGGAATCACGAATAGGCACGATCTCGGTAGAACTCTCACTAATCCGTGCCGATTTTAAAAACATGAGTGCAAAAGTGACAGAGATGGAAACCACAACGACAACTCTCTGCAAAGACACGGCGGCACTCCAGCATCAAGTTAAAAAACTAGAGACTGACAGCAAACTCATGGCCACAAAGTTGGACGACTATGAAGGCCGCTCTAGGCGAAATAATGTAAGAATCATTGGAGTGCCGGAGGGAAAGGGGGGCCCGGCGATGGACCTCTTTGTGGAGGACCTCATCAAAAACTATTTACAACCCCGGGGCCTGTCACAATATTTCTCGGTGGAGAGAGCACATTGAGTCCCGGGCGGCAAACCTACACCGGGTGCCCCTCCCAGACCTATACTGGCAAACATTTTCAACTTTCGGGACCGAGACCGAGACCTCATCCTTCAGACAGCTCGCGTAGTACCTCCAGTGCGCTACAATCACCTTCTTCCCTGATTATACTGCGGCAGTGACGAAGCAGAGACGCAATTTCTTGAACGTAAAGAAAGAACTGAGAAATCGCGAACTGAAGTACTCCATGATATTCCCTGCCAAGTTAAGGGTGGAAGCGGAGGGGAAAGTGTGGTTCTTTACAACGCCAGAGGAGGCCCAGGAGTGGCTTGAGGGATGGCGACAAGTCTCAACCCCCGGCAAGCCCGGGAAAAAACAAGATCGACACCCACCAAGAGCGGCCCAGTCGGAGCTGGAAAGGGCAGGATCGACAAACGGAGAAACGAACACGGGAAGTTGAACCCAAAGGGAAAATCTCCCCACAAACAACAGGAACTCATAGTACTCTTCAACTGACACAGTAGACCTTCGCACATAACAAATACAGCTACCACAACCCGAGGTCCAGTGACAAACATCTTCAGAACAAGGACTACACATAAGACAATCGGCTCTGCATCGCGCAGCCCCAGACCTGTCTTGAACACAGCAGAAGACTACTGTTTAGCGTCGCCTACATGGTCATATCTGTACGCTTCATGGCTATAGTAAACTACTGAAGAACTGCCAACATCCAGTATGGCGAAAGAGGGGGTGTTCTGGGGGGAGTGCTGGAGTCGTCCGTCCCCCCCCCTACGACGGTAATGCGAATGGGTATTAGGCACTCTGCACTGTTGGGGAGGCGGGTAGTTTCAAGTCCGTCATGCAGGGAGGCGTGGGTAATAGAGATGTTAAGTTTCCGTTGGTTTATTTTCATTGTTGGTTACGATTTAAGGTACGGCTTGCACATTTCCAGACGAGGCCTCGCTTTCCGTTTACTGCTCCAGATCTCCTATACAGCTAGCTCACATGGCACAAATGCACCCTAGCCACACCACTTCTACACTTCAAACGCATCCCTCACAGTTACAGTAATTGTCATTTATCTCATGGAATGTAAACGGTCTAGGCGACAAAATTAAGAGGGGGCTGGTTTTACAATATCTTAAACGCCAAGCACCAGCAATAGTTATGATACAAGAAACTCATTTAACAGGTACTACATGTAAGGCCCTTGATAGATGGGGCTTTAAATTGGCGGTACACTCCGAATTCACTTCAGGATCACGAGGCGTAGGAATCCTAATTAGTAAACAATTCCCTCTTATTATCAAACACACACAAATAGACGACCAAGGCCGCTTTGCAGCAATTTCTTGCCAGTGGGAGGGGCGTATTATTAATATAGTGGCGGTATACATTCCCCCTGCACTCCACGTACTGGCGTTTCCAGCACTTGGTGAATTCTTGCTTAAACTCCCAGAAGGGAGAATTAATAGTAGGGGGAGATTTTAACACTACCCTGGATGACTCGCTGGATTGCACACCTCCCCGGCAACAACACCATTCACACTCCAAATTTGCAGACTTCCTGTAGTCAATAGGACTGGTGGACGCCTGGCGTACCCACTTTCCACAGGCACGGCAGTATACATATCACTCGGGCGTGCATAACAGCCTCTCGAGAATAGACTACATCCTTACACTGGCAGACTGTGTGGGAAGGTTCAAGGAGTTAACTCATCTGCCCAGAGGTATCTCTGACCACTCTCCGGTATCTGTCCAATACACATTATGCACCCCGAATCAACGTCGTGTATTCCCGATATATCCGGGTTACCTGAGGAACCCTCAGATTTGGAAGGGACTGATCACCGCCACACAGCACTATTTCACAGAAAATGAACTATCGGTGTCTTCCCCCCTCACTTTATGGGAGGCATACAAACCAGTTCTCCGAGGACAGGCTATCTCCTTAATAACAGGACACAAAAAAGAGAAAATTAAAATAGTTACGACCCTAGAGCAGGAGGTGAGTCAATTAGAAGCAGTGCATGCCCAAAACCCCTCAGACACAAACGCACAGCAATTAAACCTTAAACGACAGGAATATGCAGAATATATGAGAGAAGAAGTGAGGAACAGGCTAGCAGCCACTCGACACATGATCTATGAAGTGGGGGATAAAGCCGGTAGACTTTTGGCCTGGCTTGATAAACGAGACCGGGCTGATCGGTGGATAACGGCACTCCGACTTGACACTAGAGACACTACAACAGACCCACAAAAGATTGTAGACACACTCGCGCTACTTTATAGACAGGTCTACTCCCCACAGCCACAGTAACAACAGAGGAAGCGATAGCATTTCTTAAAGACATCCAGCTCCCCACACTCACATCGGTCGACACCCAGGCGCTGGAAGCAGACCTCACAACGGAGGAGTTAACATTAGCCATAGGGAAGATACAATCTGGAAAAGCGCTAGGGCCGAACGGCATTCCCATCGAATTATATAAGAGAGCAGCAACTAAAATCACCCCGCATTTATTAAAAATGTACGAAACCAGTTTAGAACAGGGTGAACTCCCCAAAGACCAACGTATGGCGACATAGTGACTATTCATAAGCCTGGTAAACCACCCCAAGAATGCTCGTCCTATCGTCCCATTTCACTGCTTAACGCAGAGGCCAAGATCCTGGCCAAAACACTAGCCAATAGATTGGCACCACACCTCACCAAGCTAGTACACCCGGATCAATCCGGATTCATACCGGGACGGAACACAGCGCTTAACCTGAGGCGCCTCCATAGCGTCATTGGTCGCAAACATACTATTGAAGAAGAGGCCTTCATACTATCCTTAGATGCACGTATGGCCTTTGATATGGTTGAATGGCCCTTTCTCTTTGCGGTCCTTGAACGTATGGGTTTTGGACCTAAATTCCGCTCTTGGGTCAAGTTATTATACACGAAACCACTCGCACATGTAGAGGCCAATGGGCATATCTCCGACGAATTCCCCTTGGGGCGCGGAACGAGACAGGGCTGTCCGTTGTCACCGCTCCTCTTCGCCCTTGTACTGGAGCAGCTAGCCTCTTGGATAAGAAAAGACCCTATAATTTGCGGACTCCGTTGGGAAGAAGGATGGGAAGATCGTATATCCTTATACGCCGATGATGTCCTGTTATATATGGCATCTCCCAAACGATCGCTACATAGACTATTAAACATCTGCGAAACATATGGGAAATACTCTGGTTATACTATTAACTGGAATAAGTCAATCATATATATTCTGCATGGCCCACCGCCGACATTGCCTAAGGGATGTGAGGTACAGATAGTAGAAAACAGCTTTAAATATCTAGGGATCCACGTCACGTCAAACTCTGATGATTTTATGAATAAAAACCTCCTAGAGCCCCTACAAAGACTGCGTCGAGATGCTAAACACTGGCACTCACTACCACTGACACTACTAGGGAAAGCAGCACGTTTTAAAATGATGGAACTCCCCAGATTCCTCTACGCCCTGCAAAATACCCCTTTCCTGGTTCCACCATCCTACTTTCGGTCAATAGAATCAGAAGTAAATAGTCTCCTCTGGGGTGGGAAACCAGCCCGCATAGCCATGAGCAAACTAGTCAAGAGTTGTACGATGGCGGTATCGCACTTCCTAACATGCAGATATATTATTGGGCTTCCCAGCTCATCGTGATCAACCAATGGTTACACTCCCCTCAAACTGCCCTGCTTTCCAAATGGACAGACATGTCCTAGGAGAAGGAGGAATTAATCGAGCACTTTACAATAAAACCCGAAAGACAACATTCCTGGGACCCACGGCACATACAATCCACATATGGCATATTGTACTCAGCAAATTGGGATGGGATGACAAAATAACACAAGCTACCCCACTTTGGGAAACCAAAAAGCTGGGTAAGTTATGCAACAGTAAGGGATTTCATCACTGGGATGTAATTGGGATCTCAAGGGTAGGAGACCTCTGGACCAAGGGGAGGGTTGTTACACTCGCTCAGCTACAGGAACAATACGAAATGGCACCCACAGAATCATTCCGCTACCTACAAATTAAACGCACTCGAGGCAGTCATACCGCCAGACACTACTCTTCCGGAGGCCTCCCCACTGGAGGATAGACTCCTAATGGATCAGATCGACAAAAAAGCCATATCCCTTACCTACCGTAAAATTATAAATAATCAGCCAGACCCTACACAGGTCCTTCGGGACAAATGGCAACATGACATTGGGGACATGGATGACACCGACTGGCAGGAAGCGTTAGAATCACCACAAGAAGTGGCCATATCTTCGAAACTGCGCCTTATACAGCTTAAAGTGCTCCACAGAATTTACTTCACTAGAATGACCCTATGTAAGATGGGAAAAATCAATAACCAACTCTGTCTGCCACAATGCGGCTCAGTAGGCACATTCTATCACACAATCTGGAGCTGCCAGCGATTGTAGCATACTGGGAGGCAATTATAAAAACAATAACGCAGGTCTGCGGGGCCCATGTACAGCTAGAGCCTAAGCAATGCCTTTTAAATATATGGGACGCGACTGACCTTACCCACATAGCCCGCGACTGGGCAACACTAGGAATGACGATAGCCAAACGGAACATTGCCAAGTACTGGGGGGCGCAACGCACACCGACTCTCGCAGACTGGTGCAACGATATAGATAGTGCGATGGTGGCTGAAAAGGCAGTGTATATTCACCGGGGATGGCCTAAGAAGTGGGTACGAAAATGGGGAAACTGGAATAACTATAGAGGGGACATCTGTGATCCACCAACAATAGAAACCTCGCTGGAAGAGGACTAACAATCTGAAGCAAAGCATACGAAATGACTTATTGTACGTTTGTTTATGTTTATGGAAATGTATAACTATGGCCAGAACTGTAAACTGGAAAATACGGATTTTTGTATGAAAGACCATACTGGATTCTTTAATCCACCAAGTCTTGTACCCAATAAAAAGAGTTAAAAAAAAAAAAATAGCATCCCCTATGGGGAAATGCTTCCTCTTAGGAGAAATTGCAGCTGCAAGGATGATGTACTTGCGGGCCAAATTGACACTGTCAATAGATTTGTACAAAGAGGCTATAAAAAAGATATACTCTGCCCTGGGGAAAGCAAACCAAAAGATTAGGGAGGAACTATTACTTAATAGACGCTCCAAAGCATCCGATCCGACCATAAGATTATTAGTGGGATTCAGCAAACAAGAAAAACAAATAAGGGCCATTATGAGAAAACACTGGCCCCTAGTGCAGGGTGATGTGATATTAGGACCCTCCTTGCCTAAAGTTCCATCCATTGCATTGAGGAAGGCTCCTTCTATGAGAGATGCCCTAGTAAAAAGTAGCCCAGAGGTTGTAGAGAGAAGAAGTTGGCTACAACCAAGAAATGGCTTCTTTAAGTGTTCGACATGTAGGGCCTGAAAATTTGGTAAAAACATCCATGAGTACTCCACACAAATTAATGAAAAACCACTGAAAATAGAGCATATACAGATGCAAAACTGAATATGCAGTTTATGTTTTGGAGTGCGAGTGTAAACTGAAATATGTAGGAAGCACCAAACTACAGGTCCACAAGAGAATCCTTCAACACCATAGGGCGATCATGAATGTAGACCAGAATTACCCTGTTGCATGCCATTTTGCTGAGAAACACATTAAATACGTTGTCATTGACTCAATCACAAAATTAGTAAGGGACGATAACCGAGAACGGATGCTGAGGCAGCTGAAGACCAAATATATTTTAAATCTTGATTCTAGATCTCCCAATGGTTTAAGCCAAGAATATGACTTCCACACATTTTTATGATTGCCCTGATATGAGATAATGATAACATAATGTTCACTGAATGAATTAGTCTCTCCCTTAAATATGTTCAGCGTTTCATTTCCCTATGCATTTATTGTTTTATTAAGCATTTCATTCACATGATGTGGGATTATTTAGTGTTTTGCACTTAAGCACTTTACATGAGGGTTGTGATTGAAATTAATAAAACTTTAGATGTGATCAGATTATAGAATCTTAGAATTTACTATGTTTTGATTTTAATGTTATTTAATAGTTTGGGCTTTGGAAGCCATTGTATTGAATTTCGAGATGCGCATTAAATTGATTTTAAAATTGAATATTGCTTTTTTAGATAAGTGATGGAGGCTATATTGGTTTTTGACTGTGACCCACTAACAATTGAACATAAATGGATTTATCCAGTAAGGCTGTAAATTACTGTGGTAATGGTTTAAATAATTATGAGGGGGTTTCATTTGGAGAAAACGCAATAGCCTTTAATCAATGATAATAATTTTTAAATTGTGTATTCAGAGATCAATAGAAAATCATCCTTTATTACTGTCATGTCGGTATGAAATTTTCAAATTATATAAATGTATTTAAATATGTATTTCAAAACAGTCATTCAATAGGAAGTCGCTTTTTTGAATAAGATTTACTTGTATCAATCTAATCAACCCTCTAAATATGTTAATAGTGATGTATTATTATATACTTACATTTTTACATATATTGCATGTTTTGCACAAAAATGATGAAAAAAGATTTTGCACTTTTGCAGTGATTTGCACAGTATTTTGTCCATGTTTACACATCATGTGGTGTACTTAAGTCTGTCTTCCAAAAATGTAGCGCATATGTGATCAAGGCCAGGACTGGTCGAAACTCGTCATAACAGCATTTTTAAATAAATTTTTGTGAGCAGTAAAATTGGTGTCCACGCCCGATCTTTGGACTTGGAGGGGATTGTGTTAATAAATATATATATATATATATATATATATATATCTATATATATATATATATATATATATATATATATTTTCACTGAAAAAACGAAAGGTTACTTGGACGTTATTATTAGTCTCAGATTAAAAATGCACAAAACCATAGAAAATCTGCAGTTATAGTTACCTGAACTAACTCTAACTTACACCCCTGTAATACACTGCTTATGACCTCACATAATACTTCCCTCGTGAAATGATCAGTGAAATCACTGATGACATCATCCAGTGATTTGAGTGTTTTCTAAATGTTTGAGTGTTAAGCATATATACTAAGGTCCAAAATTTAAATTAGTATACTTTGTGTACCACTAATGACGATACTATTTCTAACATATATTATGTGAGTGGCTGTGTGACTGTGTGTATCTGTGTGTGAGTGGGCGTCTGTGGGGCTGTATCGGTGTATGAGTCGGTGTATGAGTGGCTATATGGGTGAATACATGAGTGTGTTAGTAGCTGTATGGGTGAATAAGTGGGTGTGTTAGTAGCTGTATGGGTGAATAAGTGGGTGTGTTAGTAGCTGTATTGGTGAGTGAGTGGGTGTGTGAGTAGCTGTATGGATGAGTGAGTGGCTGTGTGAGTGACTATGGATGAGTGAGTGGGTGTATGAGTGGTTTTATGGGTATGTGAGTGGATGTGTGAGTTGTTCTGTGGATGATGTCATCAGTGATGTAATTTGAGATGTCAACAGTGATTTCACTGGCCATGTCATGAGTGATGTAATATGTGAGGTCAAAAGCAGTGCATTGTGGGGGCGTATGTTTTAGTTAGCTCAGGTAACTATGACTGCTGAATTTCTATGTTTTTTGCGTGTATAATCTGAGCCTAAATATAACGTCCCTGTAACCTTTGTTTTTTTCAGTGAATTTCCAAGGTTTTTTAAATTGTATTTCCTAACTAAAACGTTCCTGTAACCTTTGGTTTTTGCAGTGAATTTCAATGTTTTTTTTAAAACCAACCTGTAACCAATGATGATGCATATGTGAGTGTCTGTATGGATCTCTGAGTGGGTGTGTCTGTGTTTTTGAGGGTGTGTCAGTGGGTGTGTGAGTGGCTGTGAGAGTCTGTGAGTGGCTGTGTGGGTCTGTGAGTGGATGTGCTAGTGGGTGTATGAGTTCCTGTGTCAGTCTGTGAGTGAGTGTTTGAGATCCTGTGTAGATCTGTGAGTTGGTGTGTGAGTGCCTGTGTGGGTCTGTGACTGGGTGTGTGACTCTGTGTGGGTCTGTCACTGGGTGTGTGAAAGCCTGAGTGAATGTGTGAGTGTCTGAGTGGGTCTGTGAATGGGTGTAAAAGTGTCTGAGTCAGTCTGGGAGTGGGTGTGTGTATGTCTGAGTGGGTCTGTGAGTGGGTGTGAGAATGTCTGGGTGGGTCTGTGAGTGAATGTGTGAGTGTCTGAATGAATCTGTGAGTGGGTGTATAAGTGTCTGTCTGGGTCTGTGAATTGGGTGTGTGAGTGGTTTTGTGGGTGGGTGTGTGCGTTTGTGTGGCTCAGTGAGTGGGTCTATTAGTGCCTGCAAAGCTCTGTGAATGGGTGTGTGAATGCCTGTGTGAGGCTGTGAGTGGGTGTGTAAGTGGATGCATGAGTCTGTGAGTAGGTGTGTGAGTACCTGCATGGGATATGAGTATCTCTATGAGTGCCTGCCTAGGTCTGTGAGTGGGTGTGTGAGTGGATGGGTGGATCTGTGATTGCCAGTGTGGGTCTGTAAGTAGGTGTGTGAGTATGTGCATGGGTCTGTGAAAGGGTGTGTGAGGGCATATGTGGGACTCTGAGTGAGTGTGAAAGTGTCAGCATAGAACTGTGAGTGGGTGTGTGAGTGGATGTGGGAGTGCCTCTGTTGGTCTGTAAGTGAATGTGTAAGTGGATGCATGGGTCTGTGAGTGATTGTATCAGTACCTAAATAACAGTTGGTCTGTGAGTACCTGCATGATTCTCTCAGTAGGTGTGAGAGTGCATGTGTGGGTCAGTGAGTGTGTGAGTGGTTGTGTGGGTCTGTAAGTGGGTATGTGAGTGCCTATGTGGGTGAGTCTCTGACTGCCTATATGGGTCTGTGAATGGGTTTGTGAGTACCTGCATGGGTCTGTGACTGGTTCTGTGAGTTCCTGTGTTGATCTGTGAATGGATCTGTCACTGCCTGCATGAGTCCCCAGGGCTTTTGTTAAAATAGTGGGGGGGGGCGCACAGGCCACCCTTCATGGGCTCTTTAGAATCCTGGGAACAACCACCTCCCTGTGGCTTTACAGCAAAAAATTGCAGGGAACCTCGCGGATCCCGCGCCCTGGGGACCACCATCTCCCTGGGGCCAGCTAATAAAAAACACCTGGGAGTAGGGCCACGCAGCCCCCCTCCCCACCCATACACGACCCCGGGGACCACCACCTCCCTGGGGACAGCCCGTGAAAACAGAAGGAGGGGGTGCGCACGGCCCTCATCCAAGAGCCAATAATGGCCCTAGGAATTGCCACTCCCCAGGACCAGCTCCTGCTATGTCCCGGGGTACCCACCCCCGGGACATAGCTGTTTGCTTTTGCTTGGCAGGAGTTTTGACAGCTCTCGCCAAGCTAAAGCAAACACTCCGGTTGCAGCGGGCGGGAGCTGTCAAAATGCTCCCGCCCGCTGGAAGCGGTAGTTTAATCTCTTTCCCTGCCCTCAGACATGCAGGCAGGGAAAGAGATGAAACAGATTGCTCCTGCACGGAGGGAATGCCTTTCCAGCAGCTCCCTCCATGCAACAGCATGCTGGCTCCCTCAGGAGATGGGGAGACGGCTGGGACTGCGTGGGCCTTGAGGCTCCCCGTGGTCCTGGGGAAAAGAGAAGAACGAGGCAAAATAAAGGTCAGAAACGAACAGAAAGAGGCAGAATAAAGGTCAGCAACGACCAGAAAGAGGCAACATTAAGGTCCGAAACGAACAGCAAGAGGCAAAATAGAGGTCAGCAACGAGCAGCAAGAGGCAAAATACAGGTCAAAAACAAGTAGAAAGAGGCAAAATAGAGGTCAGAAACGGGCAGGGAAGAGACAGAAAAATGAGTTGAAAATGGGCAGAGGAGGCACAAAATTGAAAACAGCAGAGGGTAGAGGGCTTCGGGCAAGCTGGACAAGAGGATCGTCATGGGGGAGCTGGCACAAGGACCTGCTCCTGTGTGCCCTCCTGCTTTTTCTATCATGCACCCACTGACAGACTCACTCAGACACTCACACACCCAGTCACAGACCCACTCAGACACTCATGCACCCACTTACCGATCCACTCAGACACACGCACCCACTCACAGATCCACACAGGCACTCCTACACCCACTTACACAGCCATGTACACACCCATAAAGTCACTCACACACCCACTCACAGACCCATACAGCTACTCACACACCCACAAACTCATTCACACACCCACTCAGAGACCCATACAGTCACTCACACACCCACTCACCTACCTATACAGCCACTCACACACCCACTCTCAAAGGTTAGAGGTTACAGTTAGGAAATAAAATGTAAAAAAACATTGAAATTCACTGAAGAAACCAAAGGTTACAAAGACGTTATAGTTAGGAAATAGAATTGAAAAAACATAGAAATTCACTGAAAAATCCACAGGTTACTGAGACGTTATAGTTAGGAAATAGAATTAAAAAAACCTTAGAAATTCATTGAAAAAAACAAAGGTTATAGGGATGTTATAGTTAGGCTCAGATTTCACTCGTACAAAACCAGTGAAATTCAGCAGTTATAGTTACCTGCGCTAACTATAGCTAACACCCTCACAATGCCCTGCTTATGGCCTCACATATTACACTACTCATGACATGGTCAGTGACATCACTGATTATATCATTGATGACATCTCAAATGACATCACTTATGACATCAACCATGTTTGATGGAGAGAGCACAATCACTTTAGCACTGGTTAGCAGTGTTAAAGTGTGCAGAGTCCTAAAACCCTCAAAAACAAAGTCCGCAAAACAGGAGGGGGGAAGGCAAAATATTTGGGGAACTACTGAGCCATGGGTGTCGGGTCTACCAACTTCATTAGCAGCATTAGATCTAAGACTCCTTGTTGGCTGGTACAGAGTAGCCAGTGATTGTAGATTAACTGGAACTAAAATTAATGATTTGTGCCAGAGGGTGCATTCTTTAAAATTAAAGGAGAGTGGTTATTGCAGTGCAATGGTTTCTATATGGAAGAGAACTCTTGCAAGTACACCAAAACACAGCGTTGAGTACTTCCTATATTTGAGCAAAATGGTCTTCTTTATTTAATTCCAGACAAAACGGTTCTAGCCACCTCTGCCAACACATGTTTCTTCAGCCGTGTATCGCCTTGGCTTCCTAAATCCCACAATATACATATGAAGTCATCCCCGAATTTGGAGTCAGTTATAATCACGTCTGTTAACATTGATACTTCTCAGATCTTATTTTAGGTCTGGCATCACATTGCAGCTACTGCCAGACCTTGTGTGAGAACCAGAAAAAAAAGCTTTAAGAAGGGGGTACTGAGATTCTGGCTTCAGCTTCACCTTGATCTTCTCTCCTAACTTCAGGTTTGGCAGAAAGTGTGTACTTCTGATGAAAACGTATTTTGCCTTGTTGCAAAGATGCTTTTTTGCCAACTTTAATTTTGAACATATTTGTAATTTTATGAGTCTGTGACTGGTGGTTCTCCTGTGGGACATTCTATGCTGAGTAGGCCTAAGTTGGTTATTTTGCAAAGCTAATAATAAAGGCCAAATTTAGTCTGATTAGTTCATAGGGACAAGTTATGTTAGATGCCATATGTCTGATACATTTCCTATGGAAAGTCACAACAAATGAAATACTGATCACTTATTTTTGTGAAAGGTAGATGTTGAAGCTAGAAGGCTTTGGAGCATAGATTGCTATCACACCATGTTAAACCCTGTAGGCGGGTATCTCTTGACATGGAATCTCACAAATTATAGTAGTAGGAAAGAGGTTTGTTGTTGGTCACCTCTCTGACAAACCCCGGGGGCAGACACTGAGAAACCTTGTTAGGCCGTCTTAGCATTTGTTTAATGTTGTTTTCCCAACTGTCACGTTATACATATTTGTAATTTATAACTATATGCCTGATGGTTGCCTAGTGGGATTGCTTATGCTCAATACTGTATCCCTGGGATGGTTAGGATGACAAACCAATGATAAAGGCTATAGGCCTGATTGGTGTATTAGGAAAAGATATGTCAGATGCCATACGTCTGATCTGTTTATTATAATTTGTTGCAACAAAAGCAATAGGCTCACTTATTTATTTTGAAAGCCATCTTTTAAACATAACTGGCCTTTAAGAATGTATTGATGTTACTGCATTAAATCCAGTAGACAGGTATTTATCACATGGAATTTCACAGGTTACTGCAGTAGGTAAGGGCTTTGATGTTGGTCATCCCCTGAGAAACCCTACAGGTAGAACTTTTGCACTGTGCTAATCCTTGCTGCACATCTGGCTGATGGGGAGTGCACTTCAGTGCTGGGGCTAATGACACAGTGCTTAATTTTAAATTTTTTCTTTTATGGATACCCTTTAATTTCTTTACATTTCCAAGATAGTGCTACCAGCCTACTCACTTTCTGCTCATGTATTCTGCAGTGCACCTCATCCTGCGCTGCTTTTGCTTCTAAACCGGGAATGGTATTGTTCATAGTGTAATTACTTTACTGTTCCAAGAAGGTTGATACTTTGCTTCTAAATATGAAGGCCAAGTTGTAACTTAAACCAATGACGCGCTATGCTCAAGACCTTTCCAAGATGGCTTCAAACACTGCTGTGTTTAATTTCTGACTTGTTTTTTTATTGAAAGCACATATGTGCAATATTTATGTGGAGCCATTTTTTCTTTTTTTCTACTTTTATTCCTTAAATATTCTTGAATGAACAAGTTGAATTGTGTGTGTATTTTATTGCAGAGGGGTGAGTACATGAACAAAAGAACGAGTCTGTGGGTTGGTGAATTAATGGAAGGGTTCTCCTATTGTGATTCACCATTTCTCCCTTAATTTATGCTTCATATGTTCATCCATGTACCTGTTGTCCAGTCAGCGCCTTGTGTACTCAGTGCCTCCAATTTCTTCTTGATTTTCTCTTCCCTTTCAAACAGATCTACCCATGATATTTAGTCCTCCTAGATTTTCCAGGATCTATATTATTACTCATGCCTTTCCCTTCACCTATTCTGTCTGTTTTCTAATCCTCTACTCTCAGTACTCTTTGCTTCTCCAAATTGTTTCCCCTCACGTTCTTCCAGTAAGAATTCAGGGGGCTCTTTACAAAGGTAAACTTACATGTGAGTAATCTACATATTTAAGGTTAATCATACACTTTGCAGTAAATGTACTGCTTTAGGCTATTCAGCATTTACGAGTATATATTTACTACAAAAAGTAGGCTTGCATATCTCCACCACCTTAATTCAGGGGGTGGAGCCTAATTTACTAGTGCAAAGCTACTACTTGTAACTTTTTACATGTAGGCGGAGATCTCCTCTACCGGGGCAGAGCACTCCAGAGGCTAAAGTATAAGGAAACGTTTAAAAATGTATTATTGTTTAAAGAAATAGTAAAAATATTCTAAAAATGAATATTAATGTAGTAAGTTAATGTAAAGTACGTATTTTAAATGTAGAACAAAATAAAAAATGCCACAGCATTATAAATGTATTTTTGAATTCAATATTTCATTATTTTGAATATATTAAATTAAGTAAACATTGTTTTTCTTAAGATTTAATAAAAAAATTCCAATGTGTATTATTATATAGTAAAAATGATTATAGGTTATGTACAGAATTCATTTAATTATTTTATCAAACAACAAAATATACATTTTCAAATATAAAAACGGTATTAACATATGATAAACTAATATTTATATTTTAGTTTTGTATAATTTTGTAACATTAAATCAATTTTTTTTTAGCATTTCAAAACGTTAACATAAGTTAATTTAACATTGGCTCCTATGGGCTTTTATTTTAAGTTCTTGCCTCCATTGTTTTCTATGGGAGGGTGTTGCAGTACAAGTAGTTGCCCATGTGTGGTGCTAGAGCTATTCCTCCTCTGAGCTGGAGTGGATTTACAACTGTTTTGGATAAACCTTGGCTGTTGTAAGGGGCTTACTCGTTTGTGGATGGGTGCATATCTTTCCTTACACCCCTACCTAGCCCTCCCTTAATCGAGTACTTACTCCATCTTAATCCTTTCCAGTTAGTTGTAAGTATGTCCCATTTGCTAGCGACCCCTCTCTGTGCCTTTCACATTTACTACTAAAACATATTCCTATGTGTGCGGAGATCCCTGCAGGTGGGGCGCAGATCTTTGCACATAAAAGATGGGATAGGTGGTGGCGTGCACCTCCACAGGTAGGTTAGTGAATAGCAATTTGTAGTATGTTAGTAGTACTATTGTAGTGCTACTGGATGCACTAAAATGCAGTTGATAAATAGGTCGCTCAGTAATCATGTATTTGTTCCATAAACCATTCAACTTTTCTATCTCAGTTCCTTCTATAATATCTTTTTTTAATGTATGAGAGACCTATCTCAAATTATGTCGTAGTGTACAGCATGCTGACACCAATGTGGTTAAGCTGTACTATATAAAAATGTAATTTTCTATTATAAAATAACAAAACGACTGCAAGGATGAGTGACAGACTGCATGTATGATCAATTATTCAGTGCTTACGCTCATCAGTGACTGTAGAGGCAATTTCAGTTCTAATCCAAACGTATTTGCATTCCCAATGCTTGTCTCGCATGTTAATGTTATAACATGCTTTGATAGAATGTGGAGTGCATTGGTTGCACCTCTGCATGGGATCTCTTAATTCTACGGCCTGAGAAGGACTTGTGATGACTGTCCAGAGAGACTGAAAGCTGGTCCTTTGCATGATTTGAGTCATACCATCTCTCTTGGAATTTATGAAATGACCCATTCTGGAGTGGCTCCATCCATGAGCTGCAGAGACCATTTTTTAGGTGTAGAAACCAATGGACAAAGCTAAAATCAGTCATCTCTGGAACAATTAATGTTGATACCTAAAATATTTACTTTGATGTATTAAATAGTCTCACAAAGCGCAAACTTCACCCGACGAGGTTCCATGGCACTGTATGGAGGAAAGATGTGTGAAGGTCCCACAACATCAAGCATGTGTTGATATCATAATAAAACTGATTGTTTACAGTAGAACATTGGCCAGGCGTTATAGAGTATTACAATACATGGAATATACACATGAATAGTGAGGATTATATATACATATGAAGTTTGAGATAACAAGGTTTCTAACTTACATAAGGTGAGTCTCACTTCGTTATACAAAAATACATATCAGAGCATCAGATATGATGTATCGTGGTGGTCATATAAGCAATATTCAATGAGCGATCAAAACCGCAGAAAACTCAGTATCTTAGGTTATCTTAGTGTATTCACATTTGGTTTCAGTCAGTAGGTGGAGGTGTTGGGGACATGAGAAGAAGGGGGCAGACCAGTTTTAGATTGGGTGTAGGTTTTAGGGACGATCTTCTTTGGAAATATGGTTGAGAATGGAGCCTCTACCGTGAGTAGGTTTTTTACAGAGTGAAAAACGATCATTAGCTAATGAGGAAGGAAACCAGGTCCGAAGTGGGTTTGTTCCTCCTGAACTTGAAGTCTCCAAGAAGATGGAGTTAGATGGGAAAAGAAGGTTGGAGGTGAGGTGTGCAGTGCGCACAATAAACTCATTTAAAAAAAAAGTGGGGTTGTAAAATTGACTATGAAATGTCAATTGCTTTTTTATTATGCTTGCATGTCATCTTAAGATCTCTTTTCAGACTGGGTCTAGTGATTGCTTCTGGACAGCAGTGTTTGAAATTAAACCAGTCAACATTGCTTAAAGCGTTTATGGTGAATATAAAAATCAAGCAAACAACATCTTGAAAAATCAGCAATGTAATATCTGCTGAATTTATTTCCGTGGTTTTTCCAGGCTCTCAGCTGTCTGCAATATGTAAAAGTTATTTTATTTTGAAATCAGACTCTTAATAGGCAATGGTCTGAGTGACAAACAATTTTGAAATCTCCAGATGTGCCGATTTCCACCGCGAAGAGGTACAATTCTTTGACTTCTTCACCGAGCTCCAAGGAGTGCAAGTTTGCTACAGGTTTCAGCACCTATAATTGTATAACCTTTATTAAGAGTTGGCCCATGTTTTTGGTTGGTAGTATCAGACCTGGTATCACAGATACCAAGGTACTAGTAATTTCTGTGCCCGATATTACTGGGGGATTTATAGTTTATTGCCTTATTTACCTAGCTGGAATATAGAATGAAATGCAGAAATTGCAGAATCTGGCCCAAATTCTGCTTGGTTTTTTTCCAAATTCCAGACAATTTTATACAGTGGCGTAGCAAGGTCAGTTGGTACCCGGTGCGTAAAATGTCTTGTTACCCCCGGCTTTACAAAATGACAAAAATATGTGTTTAAAACGCATATTTTTGCCACTTTCTCACCCCCCTTAGTGATGGAACCCGGGGTGGCCCGCACCCACCGCACCCCCTTCCTACGCCACTGATTTTATAGCCACGTACTACTCTGCCACCAGTAGTGTCCAGAAGTATCACACAAATTGTGAGGTTTTTGAACAGAATGGAAATTCTCGTTAACTCAAAATAAGAGCCTACATGTATGCTGCTGCTATGATTTTCTACAGTAAGCCTGTTTTTCTGAACCATACACATGCGGATTCTTTGAATTACAGAGAAACTACATATGCACGGTTAGGAAATTAGAACTGTACAAAATGTGGTTCCTTTTTCTTTTTCATTGAAGATGTCTTTCGGTTAAATCAGCTTTTGCCCTACTGCCACTAAGTGAAAATGGTCAACATATTGTACTTTTCCAGTTACACGTGGATCATTGAGGTATAAATTTGGAAGTGCTGATTGTAGGGAAGCAAATAGAAACATTTGTGAATACCCACTAAGTTTGATGCTTGCATTTATTTTCCTGACAATAGCCGTGACTCTTACCAGGAAAAATCAGGGCAGATGCAGCCTTTATTCTTCTTTAGTAAATCGAGTATCAGCATATTGGATCATTTCCACCTGAATGCTCCAATTTTTCACTCCATTTTTTTTATTTTTCTGTTCTCAACCAAAAATGATTCCTGGTGCCCTGACGACATTGCATCTCACTGAGGTTGGGAGATGTAGGTAATGCCCCCAATTTGCACCTCCTTTCCAGCCAAGTCACAGCAAAATTAAATGCAGTTCAGGGATTACAGCTGACCGATGATCCACAATAATGCACTCCTGAAGATACGAGACATACAAACTTGAGTTGACCCCCATTATACACCTTTTCATGTAAGAGATGAGGGTTTCCTTCCTTATTAGTCCAGAAAGGACAAAGTTCAGTTGGAGTCACAAATGAGATGTGGGAGGTTGTACCCCTTGTGCCCTCTGCCTGGTGATGGGGAAGAGATTGTTTTCTTTTTTCTTTTTGGTAGGCAACAAGGTCCCTTTTACAAAGAGTAGATGAAGCTAGTTACGTATGGCCTGGGACGAGGAAGAGGGACAAGCATGTAAGTTGCATTTCCGAAGCTTAGGATGTATATTTTCAGTATCATAGCTTTAACTTAAAGACATTTGTGTGTTGTTATTTTTGCAAGTATTAAAGTATGTTGTCAGAACATTCATTGACTTGTTTGAATAATTATGTACGTCTCTCTGCAGATGCGGGTGGATGGTGGGAAAATGCAATCGCGGCTCTATGGAAAAGAAGTACTCCAGTCAGCTGGCTTATCCGGGATGTGAGTTAATTCAGAAAGGAGTCGTTTTTATTGAATAAGTGTTGTGTTGACATTTTAGATCTCTTTATTTTTTGGACATATAGTTGCAATAGTTAGAATGTTTCCTGACCTCATCCCCACATAAATGAAACAGTGCCCAGTGAGCAAGGAACAACTAAGCTTATCGAAGTGTGGTGAGAAAAAGCTTTCTAATTCCATCAACAATGTCCAGAACATTACAATACATTACATTACATTCAATGAAGCTCTTTCTTCACAGCTCAAAGTCTTTCAGTATTTAAAATAATCACATTCACCAGTTTATAGATACACTATGAATATTCTAGAGATAAGTAAAAGATTTATTCAACTTGAACGCATCCAAATTGGAGGCTCGGCCAGGAATTCAGTTCTGCTGGGTGGCCGCAGGATCTGGGAGTGGCCCTCCCTACCTAGAAAGCACAAAACTCTGGGGTTATATTTGGTTCCAATCCCTAAGTTGTCCACAGATCAACGGCATGGTCAGGAACACCAGCTTTCAATCTGTGTTGCCAATGAAAGTATTACCGCTCTTCCACACAAACCATAAGATGGAAGTCGCCAGTTCTCTAGTTGTGTCCTCTTCGTCCTAAAGCATTACTGCCCCATTGGGTGCCTCAGGAAACAAAACGGGAGATTAGGGAACTACAGAGGATCCAAAGTCAAGCCACCTTGGTCAGCCCACACCTGAGTAAAAATGACCGTATAAATATGCATTTTGAAAGCTTTTTTACTGGTTACTTTCGGGGCAGATAAGCATGTTTATGACAGTGTATCACTTGTACAAAGCCTTCTGGGGCACGGACTGGAATACCTTCCTAATATGGTGTCTCGCTATTCCTCTGTAGGTCATACCCAGCAGGGCCTTAACAGTCCATCCAAACTCCCATGTTCAAATGAAGCAAACACTGGTGCAATTCCATTGAGAGAGGGTGCCATGAGAAATTAGATCATACGAGAGACAGAAGCACTGTTTTCCATCATGGTGCTGTTCCTCCGTTTTCTTTGATGGACACTCGAGTAAAGGCCAGTGCTGTCTCTCCTTTATTTGTAAGCTGCTCTGGCAAAGGCCGTCCAATATCTCCTGAGTCAGAGGAGCTGTCTTTGGGGGCCTGTCCTAGAAAGAATGTACGCTGCACTCAGGATATCAACCTCTCCATCTGCAACCGCGTGATTGCCTGTGTCCGTCTTTTATTTTCACGATCTCGTGAAAATGAAAGGTAGACAATGGTGCTCATTTTGGTCACAGTTCCAAATAGTGCCCCCGAGGCTTGGAGCCCGGTGAAGCCGCACTGGCCGCACTGCCCTAAAGCTGACCCTGGGGGGTAACTATGTAGCTAAAAACAGCCCGGCTGATTCCAAGTGTCTTAGTGGCTGGGTGGTGAGCTTATGAGAAGGGACAAGTTCTACTTCAGTGTATTCGAGGTCCCGCAAGGTGCAAAACCATATAGTGTAGAAAAATGTTGTTGGGGAAACCCTTGAGGAAATATGAGGTTTTTTTCTGGTTTGCTGACTAATAGCCCTATGACCAAAACAAAATGTTGCAAAACTGCCGTGGTGTAATAAGTGTGCCACGGGTCCTAATGCTAACATGAAAAATGGATCCAGAAGAATTGCATTCCTAGTTTTTTATTACTGGTGATACATTTTTTGCAAAATAAGATGGCATGAAAAACAAGTTCATTACCTTTGGTAATGCTCTTATGTTGGGTACTCTATTTAACCATAGCTTTCTCAACTTTGAGTACTCTCCAGGGGCCATACTGAAGCTGGAAACTTTTTTCCAATAGTTTTTTGACACACTGCTAGGTGGTGCCGTGCAGCTCTCTGTGGGCTTAGAACAACCCTGAAAGTGACAGAGCGGAACGCATAAAAGCACCACATTTGTGCTGATATCACTTCCTTATTTTTTTCCCTTTCTGCTTTCTCATATTTGAAGCATAAACAACTGTTGGTACCAATATGGTTATTCCTGTTTGGGGACATTTTTAGAGGTTCAAAAAGACGCCACTGCACAGAATGATCAAAACAGCATTAGCAAAGGTAAGTAACTTATTCTTCTGATGTATGTTTCTAACCACAGATTCCTCACTTTGGAATAGATACCAAAGCTGTAGATCCCCAGGTGGAGGGTCTGTGGAATGTACTCAGACCAAAACGTCCTGCAGGACTCTAAAACCTTCTGATGGCTGCTTCTTGGCCTGTGCGTAGCAGATCTTAATGCAGAGAACTATCCATCTCAACAGGGTCCTTTTCTGCATAGCCTTCCCTTTTTTTACCCTGGAGAACCCCACAAAAAGAGGATTTTTCACACTGTGGTCTTTGGTACGATCAGTATAAAAACTTAAAGCCCTTTTGTGGTCCAACAAAGGAAGCCTTTCCTCATCTTTCGCAAGGTGAGGGGGCAAATGTGCTGGCAGGGTTGAGAGATTGCCCAATGTGGAAAGGAGTTACGACTTAGGAAAGAATGCCAGCCGAGTCGTCAGCACTTGGTTGACTGAGGAAAAAGGTGGTTTAGGTTGGTCCCACTGACAGTGCCTGAAGCTTACTCATGCGGTGAGGTGAAGTAATTGCGATGAGGAAGACAGTCTTTAAAGTACAGAGACTCAGTGAGTAGCTATGTATTGGCTTGAAGGGCAGACACATGAGAAACATCAAGACCCAATTAAGATCCCACTGTGAAATCACAAACAGTTTAGGCTGAATATGTTCATGAGACCTTTTATATCACAACAGGTGATTTAAACAAGAATATTTGGTCCGGCAAATGAAGAAAGGATCAAATGGCCAACACATATCCTTTAATAGTACTCGCTGCAAGGCCTTGCTGGGCCAAATGCAAAATGAACAAAAGAACATGCAACAGTTTGGCTTGTAAAGGGTCAATCTTTGGGCTAACACACCAGGCCGCAAATTTCTCCCAGACTTAGGGGCCGATTCTGATGCGGGTTGGAAAAGCTTCCCGGCCGAATCGGTTGGGAAATGGTGTCCGACCCACTCGGATCGGGAAAGTCCGACCGGCGGAGTAGGATGCATCCGGATGCTTCCAGATACGATTTGGTTGAACTCCCATTGACTTCAATGGGAACATTTGTTCCTAACCGCATCAGAATTGGGCCCTTTTTCGGGAAGACACGTTCCCGATCCGATTTGGAAGGAGCAAATGCCGTTAGGAGGCCTTCCTAACCGCATCAGAATCAGGCCCTCGGTCGGGAAGCTTTTCCAACCCGCATCAGAATCGGCCCCTTAGTGGAAAGGCGCCTGACAGCAAGGATGACATCCAGTTGCAAAACGCAAAGGAACAAAAATGATGTCCCTTCCTATGTGCATTCAAACAATTTCAATACTAAGGTACCAATGACATGGTCATATGACTTAGCGCCGTGGCAAAACTGGATATTTCATGAAAGTTACATTCAGCCAATGCCTGATGAATGTGACTAATGACACAGCAGCCAGTGACTTAAGGGGATAACCTCATTGCTCTTCACTTTGCAATTTGCATGAGCTTTGTGACATGCCCTATGCTGTCCTTGCCAGACCTAAAAAGCAGATGTGAATATTAGCAGTGTTTTAAAAGGGCACTTTTGTAAAAAATCAAGTAATACAAACAAAAAATCATTCTAAAGTCTAACAGAAATATATAAGGTATTTGTTAATATACATTATTGCGGATCTTACTGTATTCTATTTTGATTTTCTAATAAATACATTCTCCTTAAGGTGTGCAGCTCTTTTTCTTACTCCTAAGAGTAGAAATTATTCATATCTTGTTTTCGTGTAGACACTGAGTGAAGCAGAAGATTTTCAGGCAGCTGTTCTACGTCTCGCCAAGACACCAATCATTGCAGATGTTTACTACATTGTTGGTGGAGTAGCGCCCAATGAGGGTGTTGTTATCACTAGAGACCGAAATGGACCAGCAGACATATGGCCTCTTGATCCTTTACAAGGAGGGTAAGTTAAGTGAGACAAGGATCATGCAGAACAGGTAAACAAGAGATTACACCATTGTCTTAAATACTTCTATACTACTATCTAGTCATATCTAACTAATATTCCAAATACTATTTTCATTTTTTCACTTTATATGTGTAGCTAATTTGTAAAAAAAAAATTCTTTAATATGGTAAAAACAAGGTTACAAGATTTAGATTTAAAAGGCTGGTGTTTTCCATTTCCTTAACATTGGTGATTTTTATGTGTGCAAGTGAAAGTAATATCCAGCCTGAAAAGGAAAAAAGATTATTGTCATTTGCAACAAGCTGTTTTTTTATTTGTGATTTCAGAGCCTACCAAGGAGGCACCATCGTCAAAAAGGTTTTTTTCCATTATAAAAAGAACTGAGACCGGGCACCACCAGACTACCATACACAACTACACTAGATAGAGCTGCATTTGATATATACATTGATAAATCCCATGAATAGCTCACAGATGGATGTCACTTCTTTTACTTCATCAACCCCCCTTGTGTGCCTTAAGGGGTGTAAGGTCTGTGACCACTTTCAGTTCTGAAATAATTGTTTTAACCCTGGCACTTCAGTCTGCTAATTTAAATCTTGAATCATTGCAAGCACAGACACAACACACCATTGAAAAAGGCTCCATTTTGTAAATGTGTTTGGCTGTGATGGATATCCTTCCACAATCACAAAGTTTTTCCCATTAATCCCTTCCCAAACTACCTAGAAAGAATGACATCAATGACTAATAAAGAGCGAGGTAGTTTCGTAAGAGAGGATGGAAGAAAGGCAAGTTAGTGGTGTAGTGTCTTGTGAGTTAGAGATGACGGGGCCCTTTTGGATCCTGACTGACTCTGTAGAACAGTGACGTAAGTGCTTGGGTGTGGTTGATAGAATTCATGATGTAGAACTGTAATTGTAATTGCATTTATATAGCGCTCACTACCCCAGATGAGGCGTCGGAGCACTCGAATATTCAGTTAACAGTTATACACTGAGGAAAAAAGATGTATAATACCAAGCTCCGTGTATGTCGTAATCATTTACATGCTCAGAGGCTGGAGAGGACGCTACAACTGGCGATGAAATAGAGGATACGTAACCCGATGAACAGACAGTGCTCTCCCAGAGAGTTTGCCGTGGTCCAGCAAACTGCTCGTGCTTGCCGCATGTGCCTCAGTCAAAGTGAAGATCGACGGTTGGTATATGTGGAATAAAAGTGCCACTCCAGCCAGTGCAAAGCTTTAGAAGGCGACGAAGGCTTTACAGAGAAATTTGTGGATTATTGGCCAGTCCCCTGCTGGTGAGGCAGTGGAAGAAGTACTGCGCCACAAAACGCAACACAGAACCATAAGCCATACGGAACGATAACGCTAAAGGCAGTGACAACCAGGTATAGAGAAATGCTAAAGGCAGCAACAATCCGTTACAAAGAAGTGCTAAAAAAAAAGAATAATCAAGTACCAAGGGTATAATTATACTTATCAGAACCTGAGCAAAGAGAGCCAACCGACCTCAGCAGCGGGCAAAGAAATCCAAGTGAAAGGACAGGAGTTGTGCTTGCAAAGCCGTTGGTCCTCAAAACGAACACCACAAAATGCTCTGGGTGCGTTCCGCACAATTCAAGGGTCGTCAAGCAGCTAGAAGGCTCCAATGACCACACAACATCAGATTGGCCGCAACAACATAAATGTCAGCACACGGCTAGTGCTTGACTAAGGTGTCGGTCCAAGTGGGAAGCCAACATCGCCAGAGCAGGCTCCGCTCTTAACAGCAGGAAGTTCCACAGGTTATGATGCCAACGCCTTCCTGAAACCACTGCTACCATTCGATACAGCTAAAAAGCTGAATATTGGAGCCAGATGGATTGCCTGGATCGAAACTTTTGATGATTTCATCGGTGCATTAGAAAAAGCAGATAACAAAAAGATCATCACATAAAGAAAGTAATAAAGAAAATACCACATGCTGATGAAGTCAAATCAAAAAGGTGCTAAAAATCAAAATACATCCCATGCCGAATGTCGATTGCAAAAGATAAATTTTCAACCAAGAAAGGCCGAAAGCTGGTGAAACAAACAACGAGTTTGTCGAGAGACTTGATACTCCCATCAAACATTGTAAGTTCAATAATTCAATGATGAAGAAGCTATAAGTCTCAGAGTAATAGATGGTTTCCTTTCCGATTCATTCAGACAACGAATGCTGAGAGAAACACCCAGTCTGGAGCGAGTACTCCTGGCTGCTAGAGCCGCAGAGCGTGCAAATGACAAGTTGCTGACATGAAGGATGGAGGAGCCCAGAGAGAGTCAGCTAAAAATCTGAAAAGTAAGCAGAGACACAAGGTTGAGGGGCACAACGTGATGTCTCCAAAGAAAAAGAAACTGTGCTTCAGATGCAGATTTTCTTTTCCACATGAGGGTAAATGTACCGCTATTGGACAAGTATGCAAGGGCTGCGGGAAAGAGAACCATTTTGTATCGGTTTGAAAAACAAAGAAAAAACGAAGTGCGACATATTGAGAAAAAAAAAATGGACGCCCAAATGTTCCTGAAGCAATGTTCTACTCACGCCCACAAGGCCAAGCAGCCATATCAGTTGAGGCAAATAGAAACTAAACAAAGTCGATTGTCATCTAAATCTTCGTCCAAAAGTTCATCAACGTCATTGTCAAACGTCAGTGAAGAAGATGGATGTGCGTTGCCGATTTCAACTAAAAAGAGACATGCGCATATCGGATTGGCTACATGCAAGGAAGAATGAAAGTCGAAGAAAGATCGACAAGTGAAGTCACGAAATTCATTCAGGCACTGTCCTAAAATCACACTAAAGGTGAATGCTTGTTTCATACCTTTTATCATAGACAGTGGTGTGTCAATAAACATCATGCCTGAGGAGAAGTACAGTGAACTGTCTCCAGTGCCCCGCCTCACACCGTCAAAGACTAAGGTGTACACATGGGCTGAATCAATGCCATTTAAAAGTCAAGGTTCATTTGTAGCAACCATGAAGCACAAAAAGATTAACGTACAGGCACCAATTCACGTTTCAAGGTACTTCGTCAAGTGCTTGTTTACTCCATTTCAGTACTGCTGCTGAAATGGGACTGGTATCTGTAAATTACAACATAAATGGTAATCATGAAATAGCGAGTCAATTTCCATTGTTGTTTCATGGATTAGGAAAACATAAGACAATTAAAGTGCAACTGCATATTAATGAGGACATTCGTCCTGTTGCTCAACGACACCGTCGAATTGCATTTTATTTACAGGCAGCTGTTGCAAAAACTACTTGAGACATTACTAAAGCATGATATCATTGAACAATCTACTGGTACGACAGCATGGGTTTTGCCCATAGAGGTAGTGCCTAAAAAGGACAGTGTACTCATCTGTGTTTATATGCGTCAAGTTAACAAGGCAATTGAAAGAGAACGACATCCAGGTCCACAGATTGCAGTTATGATCACACACCGCTGAATGGTGCCAAAGTCTTTTCTCGCCTTGATCTGAACAAAGGATATCATTAATTGGAAGTAGAAGAAAGTTGCAGGTACATTACTACATTTTCTTCCCATATTGGTATGTTAAGATATAAAAGTTTTGGTGTGTCATCAGCTGCAGAACTGTTTCAATATGTCACTCGCCACATAATACAGCCTGTCGTGCATGCTTTCAATTACAGTGATGATATTTTGGTCTTTGGGGCCAGACAAAAGGAACATGATAAAGCTCTTACACAAGTGTGCCGTTTACTTGATGCCGCAGGTCTCACTATTAATGCAGAGAAGTGTGAGTTAAACAAAACTCAAATTCTTTGGCCATATTTTCTCTAATGGGTGAATGATTTCAGATCTGGCTAAAGTGCAGGCTTTGTCGGCCACCTGTCCCCCACAAAATTTTACCATGTTACACTCTTTTCTTGGCATGGCCAGCTACTGTTCTAGGAGTATCAGTGATTTTGCCACAGTAAGTGTGCTCCATTAAGAGACTTAACTAAACAAAATGCTTTGTTTCAATGGTCACATGAATGTGAACAAACATTTAAGAAAATCAAACATGCAATTGAGAACGCCACTGAAATGGCCTATTTTGATCCAAAGCTACATACAGAATTTGTTGGCGCAAGCCCAGTAGGGTTGGGCACGATTCTTGCCCAACTCAATGGAATCTAAATGCTTGAAGGCTTATTGTTGCTTATTCTAGCAGAAGTTTGACACAAACTGAACGTGCCTATTCACAACCTGCAAAAAGAAAGCCGTGCTGTGGTGTGGGCTTATGAACATTTTCATGTGTTTCTATATGGAAAGCATTTCCCTCTTGTCAACAGATCATCAAGCATTGCTTACCATCTTTGGCAATCCCAAAGCCAAGATGCCTCCACGCCTTGAGAGATGGGGTTTGCGACTGCAGGAATGACTAAACTATTGTGCTCGGACCAGGGAAAGATCAAAACCCTGCTGACTACTTTTCACGAGTGTCAGTACAGTGTCATAGTACCACTTCCAAAACGGGTGAAGCCTACATTATCTTCATTGTAAAGTCCAGTACACCTGCTGCTATATCAGTGGAACAAATCATTGCTTCCACAACGCCAGGCAGTGATATGCTAATATTTAAAGACATTATTGCAATCCTGGAAACAGCACACTCAACCTCTTACAAATGGCAGTGAATATCAGATGTTAAAAAATGTGGAAAATGAACTTTCCGTTACTTAAGAAGGTATCGTCTTACAAGGTTTGAGAATCGTCATACGCGAGAGTCTGAGACAGCAAATCCTTGAAGTAGCACATGAGGGACATTGTGAAATTGTTGTCACTGAGCGAGCTCTCCGAGACTGAGTTTGGTTTCCTCATCTTGATGAAAGAGTTGAAAGGGAATTAAAGGCCTGTCATTTATGCAACTGTTTATCTCCCAAAACAACCCAGCATCCATTGAACTTGTCTAATCTTCCAAAAGCATGTGTCAGAGAGAATCGCTGTTGACTTTTTTGGACCCCTTGACAATAGATATCACCTAATGGTAGTCATAGATGAGTATTCTAGTTTCCCCTTGGTAGAAGACCTCTCGTCGATCACTCAGGAAACAGTCATCGAGAGGCTAGATGGTATTTTTGCAATATGGGGCATTCCTTCAATTCTGAAGTCCGACAATAGCCCACCCTTCAACAGTCGAGTGAAGTCCGACAATAGCCCACCCTTCAACAGTCGAGAATACAAAGACTTTCTTACTCATCTGAACATCGAGCATCAGAAAAGCACACCTCTTTAGCCCCAAGCAAACTGCGTTGTTGGGCGTTTTATGAGCACCCTAAAAAAGATTGTTCAGCGTGCTGAACAAGAGAAACTTAAACTCAAATCAGCTCTTCATTCTGACCTTCGTGCATACCGGGTGACTCCCCATTCAACTTCAGGTGAGAGTCCTGCAATCCTGATGTTTGGGAGAATCATGAAGACCAAGTTGCCACAATGGACCACTAAAAGAGTGATTGATGATGATGATGAACTTTGTCAAACAGATTCATGCTGCAAATACAAAATGAAGACTTATATGCAGATAAATCCCAATGTGCGAGGAACACTGTACAGAAGGAGAACGAGTCCTTGTCAGACAAAAACAAAAACATACCTCTGATGCTCTTTTTGATGGTGACCCACTGAGGGTTGTGACTAGTAAAGGACACATGGTGACTGCTCACCATCCTGGAAAGTCCATTTGCAAGTTTCTTTGCATTTCAAGCATCTGCTTCAACATTCGCCGACTCCAGATTTCAGAAGCAAGACTTTTCCACCTGAGAATCCTAAGAGCCCAACGACTGCACCTGTGTCCCTGTCACCAGTGCCAGTCATGGAGACTTCTCCTGTGTCTCCGCAGCGTTACATAACAAGATCTGGGTAATTGCTTTGAGCACCAAAATGACTTATTGAAGAGTTATGATCTACATATGTATTATTTGTGCTTTTTATTTAGCAAAGGGGGAGATGTAGTGTCTTGTGAGTTAGAGAAGATGGGACTCTTTTGGTTCCTGACGGAGTCCGTAGAACAGTGACGTGAGTGCTTGGGTGTGGTTGATAGAATTCATGATGTAGAATGTTCAGTTAACGGTTACACGCTGACTAATAAAGACATGCAATACCAAGCTCCGTGTGTGGCATAATCATCCCCATGCTCCGAGGCTGGGGAGGACGCTTCAAGTGGCAGAACAGATAGAATTTGCAAGAACTTTGAATGTTGGGGGGGCAGAAGTGACAAGGAGTGGAAAAGTAATTGGGTGCCAAGAAACACAGGAATGTACCTCCGTACATACATCCTGGGAATCACCAGGCCCACGAGCTGACACCTGGCATGCCACTGAGAAGTCAATCGCATCTCTATCCAAATCTATGGCAAGACCCATAGGATTTTCTTGAGCCGGAGAAAATAAAAGAGAGGTTGTAGAGGGCCTATTATCTTTACATCACAGACAGTACATTGCAGGTATGTTTTATACTAGTAAGAAAATTAAGCTACATAAAAAGTGAACAAGGGATAAAATAAAACAAGTTTTACAAATAATATAGGTAATTTGAAAATGAGAATATATGTGCCAGTGTGTGTGTGTATGTGTGTGTGTAAGGAATTAGGAGCTTAGCAGCGCACATCACATACTGGCTCAGATAATGCTCCTCTTTGCCATCTGTGTCAGAGCTGAGTTCTGAGTTTCATTCAGACATAAGTTCTTACTGTTGTCACTGAGTTAATGTCACTTTGGCCTCTTTTCTAATAGAATCGAACCTTTTAGCAAACGTTAGGATCATGCCCTCTGCATAGTCCCTCTTGTCTCTACGGATTTTATCTATTTTTCTTTGTTTCACTTCTTTCTCAGATTTGACTAGTTTACCAGTTATGTCCTGCATGGCATGCTCTGCCTTGTTTGGAAAGGACTTTCCATTATAGTTTCCTTATTTTGGTGATCTGTTGAAGTTTAGTTTATGCATAGTTGATTAATAATCCTATCAAGCTCTTACTTGTGTCTGCCATTAACCCTGACCACTCCTCCAGTAATTTTGGGTTTAGATCTTGGTAGGTGGGGACAATGAAGATCCTTAGTCTCCTGGGAACTCTGTTGACTTGTAAATAATACTTCAAAAATTATATCTCCCAACACTTTTTTCATGAGTTTCTCAAGATTTGTTAGTTTCTGTTTAAGGCTCATATTAGCTTGTGTTAGAGGCTTGTTCTATCTCTCCACCTTGGTCATAACTGAAGATATAATTTGCAGCCTGCTCCGGTTGTTTATTCGAGGCCTCCATGACCTGAAATCAATTAATGTGTACCTACTCAAATCAAGATGATACCGGCATAATTACCACACCTTTGTAATTTTCTATTATAAATTCGGGCATGCCAGATCTGCTAGAATTTATTGTGTGTTGGGGGGGGGGGTTGGAGGCCAGGAAAAAGGCAAAACATTTGAAATTCAGTGTGTTGAAAATTGATTATGCATGTTATGTCTCATTTTCATCTCGACATTTCGGATTAGGAAGTATTTACCTTACCTGATAAATACCTCACCTGGATGTAATGGTTTTTAACTGTATTTGGTAAAGTGTTGATTAATACCTGATGCGATTCAACCCACCTTGTAAGGAGGTAGTGTATTCTACGCAGTGCTCTCTGCAACAGATAGCTAAAGATATCTCTGGCAAGACTGCAAAAGGAAAAAACTCTAACTTGTTTTTTGTGTGTTTTTTACGTTTGATGTCACAAAGGTATTTGACAGAATAAATTGAAGCTTCTTCAAATCAATTCATTAAAGAATAGCTTCTGGCCATTACTTAATAATATTTTGTTATTTGAATGGCCAAAGACCACAAGTTTATATGAATAACTCCTTTTCAGGATAGTTAAAGTTTAAATTTGGCGCATTTTTATATAAATATAAGCATGCAAAATAAGAAAATGTGAAGAAATTAAAAGCCTTAAGGCCTAGACATGAAAAAGGTATGGATCTTTGCAGATGACAATTTCTTCATGGAAAGAAATGGGTGCATTTTTATAAACTCCTGGATTTATGATATATTTCTCAAAATCAAAGCCAGTAAACATTTTTGAAGGTGAAAAGATAATCAGATATTTAAATGATGGTATGCATTGAAAAGAAACTCGGTATTATATTAGGATATAAATCTAATAAACATTTATGAGACAGTATACCAAAACATCAGAGAGTTGTTAACAAAAATTAAGATGTAGAAAATTGGGACCATTTTGAAATCACATGGATCACAATTGCAATATGAAACAATATATTTATTTTTAAGTAGGCTACTGGATCCTTTCATTTTAGAATTCTTAATTCTATAAGAAAATGAATCAACTGTGTTTGCCTAAAGCATTCCCAGTGTTCTAAAATGCAACATCAGGTGAACAAAACTTAAATGTAAAATATATGTAATTTGGAAAAGTAAATTGTTCCTGCTTATCTGCAACCAGTCTTCAATTGGGTTGATGAATTACTAATAAACTAAGGATAAAATTAAAAGAGGTGTTGAGGGATCATCTTTTAGGGAAGGTTATCTGAGTATATAAAAAGAATATATCAGATCTGCTGCCTTCATGTAATTAGTGTATTCTGGTATGTGCTTCCATTAGGTCTGATAGACAGCACCCATAGGCAGTCACCACTTATTGGTACAGCCTTAACATGAAAGACCCAAAAATAGACTTTTCATTGACATATGGGGTGCAAACCAGAGGCAAACCGCATTTTTGCTCGGGTCACGGAAAATCGCTACATCATTTCTGACAGCACTGTGGTATGTGCACAGATTAGTCAGCCAGAATTATATGACCTCTATTTGATGGCTGTCAACACTAATGTGTTCCAACACAGAGTTTAGACAAGGATTAACCTAATTATCATTTTTGAACTGAGACAATAACACTTAGAAGTAAGGAACAAGGTAACTATAAAAGTTTGATTAAAACAAAAAAGAATTATCAATGCACCTAATTTTGGAAGTAAGGCTATAATTAGAAATACTGTAAGTACTAACGACATGTACAAGTTCTGAAGACATAGATAAACCAAGACATAAACATGTCATTTGTTATGGATAGAGCAACGCAAATGGCATTCTACCAGAATATTGTGTTCTAAATATCGTCCTACAAAATTATCGTAGGCATAATAACGACTTACCACAATATTGTGCACGTAAGTGTATATAGTTATGCATAGATTTGCCATTATTAACTCATTATCTATGTACCTTGACAATGTACATGTTGTCCAGGTACATCAATGTCAAGTTAAGAATAGTAAATCTATACTTACCATAATGATATTATGGCAGTTTGTATTTTAGCTGCAATATTTTTGCTGCATATATTTCACATGATATTCTGACTTACAACTGAGCAAATGTTGAATGCCATTCAAATAAAAGAGAAGTTACATTAGAGTCATTACTAGAGTTAATATTGAAAAGGTTGACAAAATATATGCTTGTGCTTCATGTAACATGTACAATATATGGGGTACACATTCTAAAGGGTAAACAAGAGATGCTTTATTATAGCACCTCATCCAACAAGGATCCTGTGGCAGCTGACTATTTCACATTTAAACTACATTCTATTTTACCAATCCATGTTCCATGTGACATCACATAGCAGGGTGACAGCCAAGCTTAAAAAACAGATATCACACTTCTCCTTCCTACAATACGATATTACCATGACTAAACAACAAAGCACCAAGCATAAATCATACATTATAAAGAAACCATCATGAAAATAATATGTATAATATCTAAGATACTGACATAATAAAGAATATGCATGAATTAAACCTTATTGTCCTATTTCTCATTAGCATTAAATATAGCCAACCTTAGAGTCCTATTTGACATAGTCTTTCAAATATGACGGAACAGTACATCTTCGTGCACTTCTTCTGAACTCTCTCGACCGATCGTCATTAAGATCTCTGCACATCTTCCCTTCACACTCTTGAAACAAATGATTTGTCACAACCTTCTCATTTTCAGCTACCCCTGATTTTAATACTGCCACATGACTATTATTCCATACTCTTCCGCCCTTAACCTTTACCACATTTTTGAAACATTTTGTCACTTTAATAGGGTTTCTATACTTCGACCAGGACATACAAACAACAGGATCCTTGATCCAAACTCCATTCCCTACATTCATTTCACTAAACTGTACTCTTTTCCTTTCATCATAATGTATTTTATTTTGTTCTTGCAACCTCAATTCACAATTCCTCTGTACTCCAATTCCATTGTATTTAATACCTTTGTCCCAATCCATCCAACTTGGACATAATATAGTATTAGGTGATCTGCCCTTGAATAACTCAAACGGAGATTTGAGTACTAGAATGAGGTGTCATGCGGTGTGCAGTAATACATTTTTGTAACTCTTTTGTCCAATTTAGAGAATTTACTCTAGATAGCTGTACATTCTCCTTTATGACTCTGTTAAATCTTTCTGTGGCTCCATTCATTGAAGGATGATAAACAGAACACTTTGTGTTCTAATCCACATGACCCTAGAAAGTCTCCCATCAGCTTGGAACAGAATTGTGGCCATTTACAGAAAGCAAAGATTTTGGGAAACTTTCCCTTTTAAACACCTCCTGTGAAAACTTGATAACATTTTCAGTTTTTATCTCCCTTACACAAGAAACCTCCACCCACCTGGAGTACAAATCTATCATCACCAGCAAAAACGACATATTTTGTTAACCTTTTATTGGTCCAACAATGTCAATGGCAACTTCTTGTCATGGACTTTCCGGTAACTTCTGGCAGACCATTATTAGCATTGAACATGATGTCAGTCCCATTATCACTGTTCCTACATTGTACACAATCTCTAACTGCTCGTTTAATACCTAAGTCCATCCCTGGCCACCAGAAATTTGCTCTTAATCTTTCTTTTGTTTTAACAATCCCCATGTGACCTTGATGAGGTTCCTTAATTAATTTCCCTCTTAATGAGCCAGGGGTATCACTTGTGTCCCTCTCATTAACATGTCCCTGTCCACCCCTAACTCATCCAATACATTGATCCATGATTTAGACAAAGTTTTTCCATGAACTTGACCAGACTGAAGTTTTTGTATAACTTACATTAACTCATCATCCTTCTTTAGTTCTTCATTCCACACCTCTTCTGTAAGACACCCAATGGTGATCTCACACACATCAATAATTTCTCCTTCTTGAATATCATCTAAAGACTCATTTTCTTCTACACTTGTTACTGGTCTATATAAACAAATCACTGTCAGATTACTAACCACAGGCACATGCTCCACAACAAAATTAAAATCTTGTAGGGTCACTACCCATTTCTGATCTGATCCTTGATTAAATAAAATCTAGACCTTTCCTTTGAAATATCTCCTTCAATGGTTTAGTATCTATGTCATCTCTAAAATAAGTCCCCCAAATAAAATTCTGAAATGTATTCAACGCCCAATATATTGCCAATGCCTCCCTCTTCAAATCTTAATAATCCAATTCTGCTCCTCGTAATCTCCTAGATGCAGAGGCTATCAATTGTTCCTTTTCATCTCTCTTTTACTTCAATAATGCCCCTATATCTTTACAACTCGCACCTGTAACTATCATCGTTTCCTCTTCAGATATAAATGCCTGTAAATTGGGTGCATTTTGCAATTCACTATTTAAACTATCAAATTCATGCTGACACTCCAAAGTCCACTCAAATTCCTTATTCTTCATAAGTGACAGTCTCAGGTTGTTAAATTTGTCTGCCAGATGTTGGATACATTTTCATAATATTCCACCATGCCAAGAAATGACACAACTTCCTCCTTAGTACATGGTGCAGCCAATTTCGAAATGGTGTCCACTAATTCTTTCTTTGGTGCTACACCCATTCCCAAAATTAAATGACTTAAATGCAGACTAGACGAGTCGCAAAACGTATGAAAAAGGTTTTCATTCTGCAAGTAACATATTTTTTGACAACTAAAACAATATCAATCATTAAAAGGTATCGGCTTACAACTTCAGTTTAACCAACCGTAGCACCTGGAAAGTGGATAGTCAGGTTATTTGATTCTGAGAACTGCTTGGAATTGGGGAGACATAAGCCGAGGACTCAGCTTTGCGTTAGTATGCTTGCAGAGCAGATTCTGGTTTACCATACTCTGGAGTTTACCATTTGACAGATGCTGGTTAGTCTGAAAGTAATTTTGTGTGAGTGTTTCAGTGTGTGGTGCGTTTTTCCTCACTCATTTTCTCAACAATCTAGGACCAGCCAGTGTTGAGAATCTCTGTGATGTCATCATGGAATGTCAAGTTTGGAGCTGTTTGAACGCTGTATATGAGGCATTTGAAAAGCGAGATCAAGGCACTATCTAATAGAAGAATGGCCTATAAAGTAGCAGTATTTAGTTTTGTTATACACCCTCCCCCCTCAATCAATGAAACAGTAAAAAAAAGGTTAATATTCATCGACATGGATGTATAACATCAGTTAATCTTCAGACTCACTTACTTAAAAAATGCAATAAAATGAATATAACAAAAGGGCGTTGCACTAGACCTAGTTCTTGGCCATGTTCTGGTACATGGGACAGCTCACAAACTGTGAATGAGAATGGTATCGACTGAAGGTGTACATGGATGAGTTGTGTCTACTTAATGGGGGCACTGGTAACGTGAGGTATCATTGATCACTGTGTATGCTGCATGTGGCATGTGGTTTAGGCTTGCTTGGGTTCCATTTGTGGCTGGCTAGGCCACTGATGCCTAACAGCTTTGTTAATTTCCTTATTTGCCGCACTTAAACATTCCACCTGTACGCCTGTTAAACTATGAACTTTGGACCAAATGTACGCAGCACTTGTTGGAAAATGCTTGTCGCAATTTACGACCAGTAATTTTGCAACTAGTGCGGTGTTTTGCTAGCCACTAGGAATCGCAGCCATCACATCACTGGAGTCAGCAGATCACCGTGTCTGTGATTGCTTTTAAATAAAGCAATCTTTTTTCCCAATGCAGCCTGTTTTCTTTAAACGAAAACAGGATGTGTTAAACAAATAAAAAATGTAACTAACATTTTTTAAGAATAGGCAGTGGTCTGTGGGATCAATATTTTTCTTGATCCTTCTCAAAGGGGAAGGAGTCCCTTAGGGACCACTTTCCGTTTGCAAATGTGTCACCACTACATGTTTGTAGTCAGTGAAGTATTAATGTTTTGCAACCAAATAAAACATTAATGCATACCATTCAGATTCAGTATTTGGAAGGGAGGCTCTAGACATGCCCCTTGCGAATCAGTATTGAGTTGCAAACCTAAATTGTGGGTTATTAACATTTTGCCAAATCACCATTTGTGGTTCCTACATACCAAAAGGCATTTTTGCAGTTGCAACCACGCCGATTCTTTTCAGCGCTCCGAAGTAACAAAGGCAACTTGTCAATGCTTTATAAAATCTGTATTCATAAATATGAATACTTACATATTGTCCATATCCTTCAGAGAAGTAGAAACATATTTGTTTCTCGGTAAGCACTTCTAAATGTGCATTATATTATTTACTGCAGGTGGTTCCGCGTTGAGACGAACTATGACCACTGGACAACACCGCCACCACTAGATGATCGAAGGTAAGTTTTATTGTTTGCTTAAACTTCAAAAAGTAAAATGTTCCTGATGATTGACTTGTTTCATACGTACGTTTTCACTACCAGTTAAATCACCCCTCTAGTTTGAAATGTGGAGATGTTGCAGCCAACAACGTAAATGTTTCTTAGGTGTTCAGAGTGAAATTATAGGTAAAAAGAGAGAAGATTGAGTTATATATAAAGTTACTTCACTTAATGAGGTGAAAAACCTCTCCCTTGTCTAAATTGTATTTTATTATTATAACATCCGCAAACCTTGTTATTATGACAACACACTTGTATTATTTAAATATAAGTAATACTGGTAACTGATGGAATTCTTCTTTATATCAATTGTCACGAATAGCAATGTTTAATTTGTCAACTGTTTACTAATTTGTAATGACATTTTTATTGAAAAGTATGATTTAGCAACAAAAGTCTCTGTATTACCCATCATAAATATGGAGTAGACAAGACAAAGGATCTCAGAGTACTGGGCGCTTACACTAGTTAAAATTTCAACACTGTGCATTGTTTTTATAAACAAATATAATACCGCTTTACATTGTTGACTGGTTGTAGTACATTAAAAACCTCTTCATGTAATAACGAAGCGGATAAGGGTTGTTTCAAGCAGGTCTTCACGACAGGTGTTCCTCTGGAATCATGTTGGGAGTAGTGTGAGCCATTGCAGATACAGGGCAGCGGCAAAAGGACCTTCTAGGCCCAAATAGAGTAGCTACCACTGGGAGTCACTCTTTTTCTTAGACACCCTTAACCAAAGGACATTAGAGCTATGGGAGATCTTGTGGGAATGGAAAAAAACCCTAGTCATGTGACCAGATCTCAAGCGCATCTTGGCCAAGCTAAATACAGGTTATACTCATGGCTACTAATAGATTACTCAAGTCAAGTGACCCCGTTGCTTAGTAGAGCCTCAGAGCCAGCCAAAAGGATGTGGCAGCAAGGATTAAGAGAGAATAGTTACCTGGGTAGGAGAGAACTCTACCCTTCTAGAAATATTTAAGTACCCAGCAATATCCCATGGAAAAAATAAAAAATGGGAGAGATGCAATTTTGGTTTAGTTTGTATGTCTAAACACAGAAGTCAGTATCCTCAAACTACATGTAAAGCTGTTCAAGAATATTGACTACAAGTATATTGCCACGGTAAGCTCATATAGGGAAGTATATATTTACAATTCTTAACTGCACAGCTTTTTATCTTCAGAATATGTTGGTAGTCAATATCGTAGAGTCATGATTAAGAGAGTTCCATATAGTGGTAAAACATTATGAGACTATTAGTGACTGTTTTAACTCTGCCACAACTGTAAAGCGTTGTATAATAATACATTTTCAGAATCACACCTACACATTTGAAGAAAAAAACATCTGCTGCAAAAACAAACCATGTTTCCTTTCTCTCAAGCCTCAGGCATTGCTTGGATCTAAGCAGGTCATGTAGAAACAGGAAGGGGCAGAGTGAAACATATACACTGGATTTCAACTTCAACCCAGAATAACATCCCAAACTGATGTTGTATGCATTTTCAACTTTAAAACAAAGGGCCGTTAAAACATAGGGCAATTTAGTGACGGGAACAAAATAATTCATGGATTAGCAGAGGCCCCTTTTCAAAGTATTTCAGCCCTTGTAGTTTGTGAAATGTTCTCAGTTTAGAAGCGACAAAACTCATTTCATATTTTACAATAAGCTGCATGCTATCCCTATTCCAACAAGCTACATATTGGCAGTTGTTGTCATGCCCCAGTTCTAAAACTCACGAAAAATAAATTTCAGAAGTACCCAAACATAATTGACAACAGGAAGCTGGTAGTAGCGCCCCTTTCCTGAGAAAACCCAAATGAAGAGGGTTAGGGAATGTAGTCAGAAGATGAAATTTGCATTAGAAGTGGTGATTTTAAAAGTCATACATACACAGCAAAGTATTGATAGTATTGTGTGCAGGCGCATATTTACATTGTGAACAAAAGAAGCTGTAAATCTAACAACATGCTTCTTGACAGCAGAGTAAAACAAACAAATTAGTCACGATAATTAGATAGCACTGTGCCTGCCATTACATAACAGGCTGAGTCATCCAAACAAGAAGCACTTCTGAAACCAAAAAACTGTTTACCAGCACTTAAAGTTTACTTGAGCCCCACCACCCAAACTAAAATGTAACACAAATGGGACAGTGTAACCTCCCACGAAATGCAATGACCTTGCTGGATAGCCCATCTAAACAAGCATTGGAAATGCAATCGGTCTCGCATTTGTTTGAGTTGGAGCTATTGGCATTGTAATTGGCAATGCATTTTTCTTATGTGTTATGGAGTGTATGTATGTGGTGTGTAGTGGAACTATATGGGTTGGATTGGATTAGTTGTGTAATTGTGTGGTGTGAAATTGTGTGGAGTGGATTTGTGTAGTGGCATTATGTGGCATGGTGTGCTGTGGAAATATATGGTTCGCAATTATGTGGCATTCAGTGTAGTGGCATTATGTGGAGTGGGGTTGTGGAGTGGTAAGTAGTTCAGTTTAATTATGTGTTGTGCTGTTGGATTTTGCGGCATGATGTTGAATTGTGTTGTGTGGATTGGATGTATGTGGTGTGTTGTGTAATTGTGTTGAGCTCAATTATGTGATTTGGTGTTAAATTATGTGGTGTGGACTGGAAATGTGTGGAGCTGAATTGTGTAGCATGCAACTGTGTGTATAGCTTTGCGTTTTTGGTGACGGAAAAGAACAAATAGGTAGGAGCTAAGTATCAGATCTGTGTGTTTAAAAAAAAAAGGAAAGAGTTGGAGCTTTTGGCATTGTAAATGTCTCTTACCTATGTGTTATGAATTGGATTGGATATATGTGGTGTGTACCAATTATGTGAGTTGGATTGGACTTGTTATTTATGGTATTGTGTGGTGTGAAACTGTGTGGTGTGTATTTGTGTAGTGGAATTAAGTTGTATGATGTGCAGATGTATTTTGTGGATAGTAATTATGTGTTTTTGTGTGTGTTAGATTTGGGGGTCTCTAGTTGGCAGAGGTATGTACCCTTGTCCAAATAGGGACCCTTGCGTCTAGTCAGGGAGAGTAGGTACACTCTCGAAATAACCCCTGCTCACCCTCTTGGTAGCTTGGCACGAGCAGACAGGCTTAGTTCAGAGGCAGTGTGTAAAGCATTTGTGAACACATACAGTAATCAAGTGACAACACTACAAATGGACACCACACGGGTTATATATTTATAAAAATAGGTATACTTTATATAGATTTATCACAAGACCATAAACGACAAAAATAATCCACAATACTGTTAAGAATACTTAGTTCTGATCAAAAAGGCTTAATTCAAGGTTCTGTGCGAGTCGGTAGCCTCCTCCGGCTACGGCGATGTCGAGAACAAACAGAGTCTAACAAATCCAGCTGACCGCGTCGAGACGGGCCAACACAGCGTAGACAGACTCGGTCACAGTACCTTTTACTTGAAGCGGCAGGCACGGGCGGGCGAGCCGGATGGCTGTTCGTCGCGGTCGCGATGCAAAAATGGAAGCGTTGCAGGACGCGTTGTCCCTCGATGCGGTGCAGGCAGCGGCTCGTTGACGTCGTCGAGACGGAGTCGGTGAGACCAGGGCCGTGCGTTGCAGGGCGAGACGGTGCTTCGATGCGGTGCTGGCAGGTTGCGGTGCGGCGACGGAGCCGGATTCAGGAGCTGGCGTCGATCAGTCCGGACAGCGGTGCGAGTCGGGCGGTGCGTCGCAAAGCGTGCGAGCGGTGCCCAACTCCGGTGCGGTCACAGGACTCGAACTCAGCAGCAGTGACCGTGTCGGTCGGACCAGTTCGATTCGGCGTAGCGAAGCGTTGCAGGACGCGTTGTCCCTCGATGCGGTGCAGGCAGCGGCTCGTTGACGGAGTCGGTGAGACCAGGGCCGTGCGTTGCAGGGCGAGACGGTGCTTCGATGCGGTGCTTGCAGGACACCGAGTCGGTCGTGAGAGTCGGTCACAGCTCCCTACCTCTGTAGCCACTGAAACAGGTTTCCAGCAGCAATTCACAAAGGGGGTGAAGTCCAATGGTCCTGGGACTTCGGTCAGGGGGCAAGCTCTCTTCCAAGCCCTTGGAGATCCTTCACAAGCTGATGAAAGTCACAGCAAAGCAAAAGTTCCTTTCTCCTCTCTTTGGCAGTCAGGCAAACCACTGCAGGCCAATCCCCCAAGCAGCACTTCAGGCTTAGGGATAGTTTCTCCTCAGTTTCTTCTTGGTTCCGCTCCTCAGTAAAGGTTTCTTCTTGTTCCCAAAAGTGATCTAATCTTCCTGGGGTCTGGGTGCCCCTCTTATACCCTGATTCTCTTTGTTCTCTGGAGGCAGAGAGGCCTCTGCCTAGTCCAAAACCAGTTCTGGTCAGTCCTGGAGCACTTTGTTTTTCTGACTCCTTCTTTCCTTTCAGAATGTGGGGCAGAGTGCTCAGCCGCCCGGCAGGAGGTGGAGCCAGCATTGTGGAAGGCAGGCACAGCCCTATTCAGACCCAGGTGCAACTCCTCCCTCCACTCTGGATGCAGATCTTTCTATTCAGCCCTGCGCTGACTCACCCTGTCTCCGGTAGCCACCCCCAGCCCCTGTCACTCAATCTCCAGACAAGGAATACACAACCTAGCAGAGGCAGGCTTGGATAGTTAGGCAAGAAAATACCCACTTTCTAAAAGTGGTATTTTCGAACACAGAATGTTAAAACCAACTTCACTAAAAGATGTATTTTATCATCCTGAGTTCAGGCATACTAAATTCGTTTTTCTACCATGTTCCCTGGGTCAGTTCTGACTATAAGGTGTAATAGTCAGTCTGCCCATTCTGGCCTATGGGGAGCAGGTAGCCTTGCAATAGTGAAAAACGAAAATGGCTGTAATTCACTATTAGGACATGCCACACACACCAGGGCATGTCCTACCTTATACTTACAATGCACCCTGCCCTAGGGCCTACTTTAGGGGTGACCAACATGCAGTAAAGGGAAGGTTTTAGGGACTGGTAAGTGGGTGTACTCACCAAGTCGACATGGCAGCCCTAGGCTGCACACAGGCTCTGCGATGGCAGGCCTGAGACACATTTTACCGGCCGCTTCTGTGGGTGGCACAACCAGTGCTGCAAGCCCACCAGCGGCATTGGATTTACAAGCCCTGGGCACACTGAGTGCACTGTACTAGGGACTGACAAGTAAACCAATCATCCAATCATGGAGTCACTAATACATGTATCAATTAACGATAGGGAGCACTTGCACTTTGGCACTGATTAGCAGCGGCAAAGTGCCCATGAGCATCTAGTCCAGCAAAAACATATCGGCAACCGTGGAGGCATTATGAAAAAATGGAAGGGAGACCCACGCCAAGGATGCCAGGTCTAACACGTGTCCCCTCCAGCTGAAATGTGGGGAGAACTATCCTACCCCTAGGGAGTTCTCATCGCTAAGGCGGAAAAATCTGGACAGTCCATCAGCATTGGCGTGTTCTGTACCAGGGCGGTGTTCCACCGTAAAGTCCATCCCCTGTAGGGAAATGGACCACCTCAACAGCTTTGGATTCTCACCCCTCATCTGCATCAACCATCTGAGGGGCCTGTGGTCTGTCTGAACCCGGAAGTGAGTCCCAAACAGGTATGGTCTCAGCTTCTTCAGTGCCCAGACCACAGCAAATGCCTCACGCTCAATAGCACTCCATCTCTGTTCCCGGGGAAGTAACCTCCTACTGATGAAGGCTACAGGTTGGTCTAGGCCCTCCTCATTGATCTGTGATAGAACAGCCCCTACACCATGCTCTGAAGCGTCGGTCTGAACAATGAACTCATTGGAGAAGTTGGGTGCCTGGAGCACAGGCGCCGTGCACATGGCAGTCTTCAAGGTGTCAAAAGCTTTTTGACAGGCGTCAGTCCAAATCACTTTCCTGGGCTGCTTCTTGGAAGTCAGCTCGGTCAAGGGGGCAACAATGCTGCCATACCCCTTGACGAATCTCCGGTAATACCCGGTGAGTCCTAGGAAGGCTCTCACCTCTGTCTGGGTCTTGGGGGCTCCCAAGCCAGAATGGTATCAATTTTCGGTTGGAGGGGCGCCACCTGGCCGCTCCCAACCTGGTGTCCCAAGTACACCACAGAACCCTGCCCAATCTGGCACTTACTCGCCTTGATTGTGAGGCCTGCCCTCCGCAGCGCCATCAACACTTCCCAGAGGTGGCGCAGATGCTCTTCCCAACGGGCACTGAACACTGCGATGTCATCCAGGTAGGCGGCACTGAAATCCTCCAGTCCAACCAACACCTGGTTGACCAACCTCTGAAAGGTGGCAGGGGCATTCTTCATCCCAAAGGGCATCACCCGGAACTGGTAGTGCCCATCTGGTGTGGAGAATGCTGACCTCTCTTTTGCCCCATCAGTCAAGGCGATCTGCCAGTATCCAGACGTTAAGTCAAACGTGCTGAGGTACCGCGCAGCCCCTAACCGATCTATGAGCTCATCAGCTCTGGGGATGGGGTGGGCGTCAGTCCTGGTGACGGAATTGAGTCCCCTGTAGTCCACACAGAACCGGAGTTCTGGTGTGGCACCAGGCGCGGCAGCTTTTGGAACCAAGACCACGGGGCTGGCCCAAGGGCTGTTAGAGGACTCAATCACCCCTAGCGCAAACATCTTGGAGACCTCCTCCTTGATGCAGGCTCTGACCCTGTCAGTCACCCTGTAAGCCTTGTGCTTCACAGGAAGACTGTCCCCAGTGTCCACATCATGGACGCACCAATGGGTGACACTGGGAACCAGGGAGAACAGGTCAGGGAACTGTCCCAACAGTTGGCGACAGTCACCCTGCTGCTCAGGTGTCAGGGAGGTAGAGAGGTTTACTCCCTCCACTGATCCATCTTGCTCTCGGGCTGACAGGAGGTCAGGAAGAGGCTCGGTCTCCTCCTCCATTCCATCATCTGTAGCTAAGAGCATGCCCACTTGGGACCTCTCCAAGTGGGGCTTCAGGCGGTTCACATGCAGGACCCGCAAGGGGTTCCTGGGAGACTGCAAGTCCACCAAATAGGTAACTGGACTCTTGCGCTCCACCACCGTAAAAGGGCCGGTCCACCTGTCCTGGAGCGCACAGGGCTCCACAGGGGCCATGACCCACACTTTCTGACCAGGCTGAAGCTCTACCAGAGTGGCATTCTGGTCGTACCACCGCTTCATCTCCTCCTGGCTGGCTTCCAGATTTGCCTCAGCAAGCTCTCTGAAACGCCTAGTCTGGTTCCTGAAGGCCAGCATGTAACTGTATACATCCTGGGGAGGTTTCCTGGGAGATTGCTCCCAGCCTTCCTTGACCAAACTCAGAGGTCCTCGCACCGGGTGTCCATAGAGGAGCTCAAAGGGACTGAACCCTAGAGACTTCTGTGGCACCTCCCGGTATGCAAACAACAGGCATGGTAAGAGGACGTCCCATTTACGCCTCATGGGTTCTTCCAGACCCATAATCATGCCCTTGAGGGTCCGGTTGAATCTCTCAACCAGACCATTTCCTTGAGGGTGGTAAGGAGTGGTGAACTTGTAAGTTACACCGCACTCCTGCCACAGGGACTTCATGTACTTGGACACGAAGTTGGTACCTCTGTCAGACACCACCTCTTGAGGGAATCCCACACGTGAGAAAATTCCCATCAGTGCCCGTCCCACCACGGGGGCCGTCACTGTCCTCAGAGGGATGGCTTCAGGGTACCGGGTGGCATGGTCCACCAAGACCAGGATAAACCTGTTGCCCATGGCTGTCTTGGGGTCCAGTGGCCCCACAATGTCAATACCCACCCGTTCAAAGGGGGTGCTGACCACAGGGAATGGCTGGAGAGGAGCCTTGTGCTTCCTCCCACTTTTTCCACTTGCCTGGCAAGTCTGGCATGTCCTGCAGTGAGTGGCGGCACTCCTGCGCATCTGGGGCCAATAGAAATGGGTAACAAGCCTGTCAAAGGTCTTGTCCTGCCCCAGATGTCCCGCTAACGGTACATCATGAGCCAACCCCAGTAGGAAGGCTCTGAAGAGCTGGGGTACCACCAGCACACGGGCTGACCCAGGCTCAGCAACCTTAGGCTCTGAATACAGGAGACCATTCTCCCAGTAAACCCAATGTGATCCAGACTGATCACCTGCTGCCTGGTCTGTGGCCTGTTGCCTCAGACCCACGAGAGAAGGGCATGTGTTCTGCTCCTTGCAGAACTCTTCCCTGGAGGGTCCTCCTTCTTGCTGCCAATGGGTCAGCTCAGGTAGGTCCCCCAGTTCAGCTACCTGTTCCCCTGTAGGTTCCAGGGCATCCCCCTCAGGGTCTGCCTCCTCCTGGACCGTGGGAACCTCGGGGGCCGGTTTCCCGCGCCCCCTGCCTCCTCTCTCTCCGGCAGGCACCTGGGCCTCCCTCTCAGGCTCCAGGTCCTCTTGAACACCTTTAGCTGCCATTGACCGGGTGGTCACACATGCCCAATCAGGCAAGCCCAACATTTCTAAATGCGCACTCCGCTCCACCTTAGCCCAAGGTGAGCTCTCCAAATCGTTCCCTAACAAACAGTCAACAGGCATGGCTGGCCTCACAGCTACTTGAAGAGTACCCGAGACCCCCCCCACTCAAAGGGAACCTGAGCCACCTTGCAGTGACTCTCTGTGTTGTCAGCGGCAACAACCGGATAGAATGCATCAGGGATAACCTGCTCTTTAGACACCAGGTGACACTTGACAGCTGTCACACTGGCTCCTGTGTCTCTCAGAGCCTCCACCCTATGGCCATTGATGGTCACCCACTGCCTGTATTTCTTAGTGTTCTCAGGCAGCGGGGTCCTAGGGACCATCTCAGAGTCTCCTAATGAGACAAGGGAAAACACTGTGGGATCCCCCCCCTTGGGCACCCAACTCCTCCCCCAGGGCTACACTAGCCAACTGCCGGGGGACTGCACTGGTGGGTGCTGGTTTTCCATGCAAAGGGCAACGAGGATCGTTTGCCTTGTGGCCAGGGGCGCCACACTTGTAACATACCAGTGGTCCCTGGTGAACAGGGGGCCTGTCAGGGCCACTGGCTTCTTCTCAGGGGGAGGCTGGGAACCTTTCCCTTGGTTCCCTTGGGGTCTACTTTGGGGCCCTTTATGGAACTCCTTCTGTTTACCCTTGTCCCCCCCACTCTTCTGCTGGGGACCCTGCCCACCCTTGGCGGAGTCTCCCATGTGACCCTTGTGGACCCGGGTACTCACCCAGCGGTCCGCCTCCTCAGCAAGCTGCCTAGGGTTAGTCAGCTTACTATCAATCAGGTGCTGGCGTAGCTCAGGAAAACAATTACCGGACAAGTGCTCCCAGGCAATCAAATCAAAGAGCGCCTGAAAATCAGTCGCTTTGCTACCCTTTACCCAACCATCCAAGGCTCTGCAAAAGAAGGTCACATATTCAACCCAGGTACTGCTTTCAATCTTACTACAGTTCCTGAACCTTTGCCTATAAAGCTCAGGGGTCAAACCATATCTAGTCATTAAGGCATCCTTCATGTGGCTGTACGAATTATAGACTTCAGAGGGCAAATCCAACAAGGTATCCCGCCCTTCACTGAGGAACCGTCCCCACAACCCCGCTCCCCAATCCTTCTCAGGGACCCGGTGGGAAGACATGGCTACCTCATAGGCTTTGAACCACTGCCCTATGTCGTCATTTTTAAAAAACTCCTTCACCACATCTTTGGGAATATACACCCTAGCTTCAACAGGCACAGGCGGTACACTGCCACCAGAGGGAGTAATCTCTAAGCTCTTGGCCTTCAATTCCAACTCCCTCAAAACTTTCTCATGTTCAAACTGCATTTTCTTTTCCTCTAGGGCTAATTTCCTTGTTTGCATTTCGAATTCTAACTGCTTATTCAGCTTGAGTTTGGTCAGCTCTATTTCGTGCATCCTACTCTCTTTCCTGTCCTCCAACTCCTCTGGAGACAGTCCTCTGGCAGAAACACTGCTACCTACTGGGGAAGGTGGTCTTCTAGCCCCTAGACCCAATAGCCCCTCCAGCTGCCCTTCTGCATTCTCAGCCCCCTCCACAGGGGCACTCCTTGATTCGACCCAGGCCCTCAGCGCCTTTTGGAGGTCCTCCTTCCTGGAGATCCCGGTCATGGACACTTTAAACTTTTTGCAGAATTGCTTGAGCTGCTTAAGGGTGTAGCATTCTAGCCTCTCTTCTTCCCAATCACATTCAACAGAGGCTACTGATGCTGGTTTCTCCATAGTGACTGAACTTGGCATTTGCAAAAATAGGAAATCCCAGAAAAAATGCTATTAAAGTATGTGGTTGCGTTTTGGTCTGCACTCACTAAGTAGTGTTCACCAATCACTGTACATGAGTCACAAATGCAAGTCCAGAATCCTCACCGCTGACCACCAATGTTAGATTTGGGGGTCTCTAGTTGGCAGAGGTATGTACCCTTGTCCAAATAGGGACCCTTGCGTCTAGTCAGGGAGAGTAGGTACACTCTCGAAATAACCCCTGCTCACCCTCTTGGTAGCTTGGCACGAGCAGACAGGCTTAGTTCAGAGGCAGTGTGTAAAGCATTTGTGAACACATACAGTAATCAAGTGACAACACTACAAATGGACACCACACGGGTTATATATTTATAAAAATAGGTATACTTTATATAGATTTATCACAAGACCATAAACGACAAAAATAATCCACAATACTGTTAAGAATACTTAGTTCTGATCAAAAAGGCTTAATTCAAGGTTCTGTGCGAGTCGGTAGCCTCCTCCGGCTACGGCGATGTCGAGAACAAACAGAGTCTAACAAATCCAGCTGACCGCGTCGAGACGGGCCAACACAGCGTAGACAGACTCGGTCACAGTACCTTTTACTTGAAGCGGCAGGCACGGGCGGGCGAGCCGGATGGCTGTTCGTCGCGGTCGCGATGCAAAAATGGAAGCGTTGCAGGACGCGTTGTCCCTCGATGCGGTGCAGGCAGCGGCTCGTTGACGTCGTCGAGACGGAGTCGGTGAGACCAGGGCCGTGCGTTGCAGGGCGAGACGGTGCTTCGATGCGGTGCTGGCAGGTTGCGGTGCGGCGACGGAGCCGGATTCAGGAGCTGGCGTCGATCAGTCCGGACAGCGGTGCGAGTCGGGCGGTGCGTCGCAAAGCGTGCGAGCGGTGCCCAACTCCGGTGCGGTCACAGGACTCGAACTCAGCAGCAGTGACCGTGTCGGTCGGACCAGTTCGATTCGGCGTAGCGAAGCGTTGCAGGACGCGTTGTCCCTCGATGCGGTGCAGGCAGCGGCTCGTTGACGGAGTCGGTGAGACCAGGGCCGTGCGTTGCAGGGCGAGACGGTGCTTCGATGCGGTGCTTGCAGGACACCGAGTCGGTCGTGAGAGTCGGTCACAGCTCCCTACCTCTGTAGCCACTGAAACAGGTTTCCAGCAGCAATTCACAAAGGGGGTGAAGTCCAATGGTCCTGGGACTTCGGTCAGGGGGCAAGCTCTCTTCCAAGCCCTTGGAGATCCTTCACAAGCTGATGAAAGTCACAGCAAAGCAAAAGTTCCTTTCTCCTCTCTTTGGCAGTCAGGCAAACCACTGCAGGCCAATCCCCCAAGCAGCACTTCAGGCTTAGGGATAGTTTCTCCTCAGTTTCTTCTTGGTTCCGCTCCTCAGTAAAGGTTTCTTCTTGTTCCCAAAAGTGATCTAATCTTCCTGGGGTCTGGGTGCCCCTCTTATACCCTGATTCTCTTTGTTCTCTGGAGGCAGAGAGGCCTCTGCCTAGTCCAAAACCAGTTCTGGTCAGTCCTGGAGCACTTTGTTTTTCTGACTCCTTCTTTCCTTTCAGAATGTGGGGCAGAGTGCTCAGCCGCCCGGCAGGAGGTGGAGCCAGCATTGTGGAAGGCAGGCACAGCCCTATTCAGACCCAGGTGCAACTCCTCCCTCCACTCTGGATGCAGATCTTTCTATTCAGCCCTGCGCTGACTCACCCTGTCTCCGGTAGCCACCCCCAGCCCCTGTCACTCAATCTCCAGACAAGGAATACACAACCTAGCAGAGGCAGGCTTGGATAGTTAGGCAAGAAAATACCCACTTTCTAAAAGTGGTATTTTCGAACACAGAATGTTAAAACCAACTTCACTAAAAGATGTATTTTATCATCCTGAGTTCAGGCATACTAAATTCGTTTTTCTACCATGTTCCCTGGGTCAGTTCTGACTATAAGGTGTAATAGTCAGTCTGCCCATTCTGGCCTATGGGGAGCAGGTAGCCTTGCAATAGTGAAAAACGAAAATGGCTGTAATTCACTATTAGGACATGCCACACACACCAGGGCATGTCCTACCTTATACTTACAATGCACCCTGCCCTAGGGCCTACTTTAGGGGTGACCAACATGCAGTAAAGGGAAGGTTTTAGGGACTGGTAAGTGGGTGTACTCACCAAGTCGACATGGCAGCCCTAGGCTGCACACAGGCTCTGCGATGGCAGGCCTGAGACACATTTTACCGGCCGCTTCTGTGGGTGGCACAACCAGTGCTGCAAGCCCACCAGCGGCATTGGATTTACAAGCCCTGGGCACACTGAGTGCACTGTACTAGGGACTGACAAGTAAACCAATCATCCAATCATGGAGTCACTAATACATGTATCAATTAACGATAGGGAGCACTTGCACTTTGGCACTGATTAGCAGCGGCAAAGTGCCCATGAGCATCTAGTCCAGCAAAAACATATCGGCAACCGTGGAGGCATTATGAAAAAATGGAAGGGAGACCCACGCCAAGGATGCCAGGTCTAACAGTGTGTATTGGAATTATGTGGAGTGGGACTGTGTGTAATGGAGTGTAAGTATGTGGAATGGCATTTTGTGTTGTGGAGTGTTATGTAGTGGAGTTTAAAGAAGGCATTTTGTACAATACAATTGAATGACTAATAAAAAAAGAATTAACAAAATAATTCTTCTTGTTTTTTTGTCCTTGCAATGCTGGCTACTTCTTCCTGCCTGTTGTAATGCTTGTTCATTATAGCTTTTTCTGTTGTTATGAATGAAGGGACATAAACAATAGGAGGATGGAGATTGAGAAATAGTACCTGAATTACAACACGAGCAGCGGACGGGCACTAGGAGAGAATCAACAGATGCCAGTTTTCGAGGGCACACTGAGGTGGTGCTAAGTAATGCTGAAGTGGGGCTGAGGTGGTGGTATGCTGGTGCAGATGTTATGCTCAGGTGATGCTGAATGATACTCAGGTGGTGCTGAGTGATGCTGAGGTAGTGGTGTGCTGGTGTGGAGGTGATACTGAGTATCACTGAGGTGGTACCGAGTGATGCTGAGGTGGTGCTGAGTGATGCAGAGGTGGTGCTGAGTGACGGTGAGTTATGCTGAGGTGGTGGTGCTGGCTGGTGCTGAGTTGGTGCTGTGTTGAGGTGATGCTCTTCTGATGCTGAGGTGGTGCTGCGTTGCTGGTGGTGCACTGATGCGGAAATGGTGCTGTGCTGATGTTTATGTTGTGCTGTGTTGGTGCTGAGTTGGTGGTGCGCTGATGCTGAGTTGGTGGTGAACTGATGAGGAGGTGATGCTGAGGATGATGAGGTGGTGCTGAGTGATGCTGAGGTGCTGGTTCGCACTAAGGTGGTGGTGCTGCACTGGTGCTCAGGTGGTGCTGAGTGAAGTTAAATCTGTGCTGTGCTGAGGTGATGCTGCGCTGATGTTGAAGTGGTGCGGTATTGGTGCTGAGGTGGTGCGGTATTGGTGGTGGTGCACTGATGCGGAGATGATGCTGTGCTAATGCTGAAGTGGTGCTGCGCTGGTGCTGAGGGGGTGCTGAGTCATGCTGAGGTGGTGCTGCTGCAGTGGTGCTGCACTGATGAGGAGGTAGTGCTGTGCTGATGCTGAGGTGGTGGTGTTCAGGTAGTGCTGTGCTAATGCGAAGATGGTGCTGCACTAATGGTGAGATGGTGCTGCACTAATACTGAGTTGGTGCTGCACTGGCTCACTGATGAGGAGGTGGTGCTGTGCTGATGCTGTGGTGGTGCTGAGTGATGCTGTTGTGGTGCTGTAGTGATGCTGAGGTGGTGCACTGGTTCTGAGGTGGTGCTGAGCTGGTGCTCAGGAGGTGCTGAGTGATGTTGAGTTGGTGCTGTGCTGAGGTGGTGGTGCGCTGATGCTGAAGTGGTGCTGCGTTGCTGCTGAGGTGGGGCTGCATTAGTGGTGCACTGATGCTGAGATAGTGCTGTGCTACAGCTAAGATGGTGCAGTGCTGATGTTAAGGGGGTGCTGCGCTGGGGTTGAGCTGGTATTGCGCTGTTGCTGAGTTGGTGCTGCACTGGTGGTGGTGCACTGATGAGGAGATGGTGCTTCGCTGATGCTGAGGTGATGTTGAGGTAAGGATGAGTGTTGCGGATTCCTTCATCACCACCACCCATTTAACAGTGTCCCTTAAGGCTCCATAACCACTAACGTTCAGATTAATTTAATTAGTTATAAAGCGCCACTCATACCAGTGTACGGTGTCAAAGCACTTAGCATCACACACAAATTACACAGAAACAATCAATCATACGTGAATAAATTAGCGTAGAGGAAATGTTACATAAGACAGAGAACTACAGGGTGTAGGAGTCACAAGTCATGTATATTGGTAGGCAGCATTACTAAAGAGTGTTTGGGCCCAAGAAGCCCAAACTCAGAATTGAAAACATAACACCATAGTTGGGGGTTCTCTTAAATAAAAAGAACCGATTTCTACCCAGATCAACCCTTTTTGCAACATTAATATCTGCTCAAATCTATACTTTGCAGTGCATGCAGTTCTCTGATGACAGTTATAAATTCACTGTTCGATATTAGGATTTTAACTTATAAGCTGCAAGTAACAGAAAAGCTGTAACTCACTGACCTTTTTACATTTTATGCACTTTGTGTTCTGCATGGTACACTTTCTTTACAGCCAGCATATTAACCGTCTGCTAACTTGCAATGAGTCAAAACTTCTTCCACTAGACAACTCCATCTCTCCAGCAAGAACATTAATCACTGGAGTTATCTTGACATTTTTTTTGTCTGGAATTGCTTGAGGCCAGGAATGTGTCAGCCAGTGCCTTTAAAAGCAAAATAAACTCGGAAACACGGCCCCTCTGCTCTGATGTCAATATCCATTGAAGTCAGTATCCAGTGCAATCGCACCGCCCTTGTGCCGGCCCTGCCTTCTTATTCTGCATTTATTTAATGTATTACATTCAAATGCACATTTATAGGGGACATTCTTCCAGAAAGAAACATTTTGGCCTCAGTGCTAAACCAAGAGCAGAGACTTCCAACTCCTCAGCAAGCAGCCAAGCACAGGTCCTGGAGGGGAGGAAAGAACACAAGCAGCATGCATATTAAAGTATCATTTGAAGCATTGATTTAATGGAACTGAAACAATGGGTGTTTTTATGTAGTGGTTTATCTTTTTGACATGATTTAGAGCTGCAGTAGCTAGATGGCATGATGTTGCAGTCTTTTGTGCCTGTTTCTGGAGGAAATTAAAGGAGGGAGACTTAGACTTAAAACCACAATAATTAATTGCTTGCATTCAAAGCCAGCCTGGGAGCTGTCTTCAGGAAGAATACAAAAGAATTCCAGCCACTTGGAAGGAACTGAGAGGGTTAATGCTGCAATAAATTTAAGCAGCTACGGGTCTGAGCAGCCACAGTGTAACACAAGGTTGGAAACATAATAAAGTAGTCCCCCCACGAGCAGATCAACAGAACAAAGTCTAATGATATTGTACTAAGTCCCTGCTCCTTGGAGGAAAAAGGAGGGACAAAGAGGCAGGACTGGCCACTAGTAAGCAAGGATTTTTAAAGGACATTGAAACAAACAAATGAGAAGCAAGGAATGGCAATGGCCCACAGAGATATATGTATACTAAAGTATACAAGAGGTCGTACGCTTACGCTCGACCTTAAAATGACAAACCATGAAAAACAAATGAAAACCTATGACAAGGGAGCTGGAACAAAACCCACTTTCTCTCTCTCTCTCTGCACTTTTGATTTGACTTTTTTTAAAGAATTGATGCTTTGAGGTTTTCCAGACAGCTAGAACTGTCTGCAAGTAGAGTTATAAAGGAATTCACAAATATTTTCTAGGACTGTGCTTAGAAAACCGCATAGCTTTCCAGACTTCCAGACTTAAAGTTTTCTGAATCTCTAAAATTTGTAACACTACACCCACACAGAAGCAAAAATCTCTGACCATAGTTTCACACATTTGTTTTTGAATCGGACCTCATATGTCTTACTTTGTAACCACCTCAAAATTACAATTTGTGTATTGATAGACGACTTTAAACCGATAAGTGAGGATATCTGCACCTTTTAATGAAGGATGACTATATCCTATAACATGTACTTCAATAATATATAAATTATTGGAAGCACTGGTGCAGATGCATAATCCTGTCACCACTACAATGCAGTAGTGAGCAGAAGAACCATTATCTACTCTACTATATTTTACAGGAGACTTTTTTTTAACTTTTCTACTTCTTACCAAATGAATTTGCAATGAAAAAAGGTTCTCGTGCATGAGTACTTTCTTACTGTTTCCACAGAACTGCAGCCAACAAAGCAATGAATGCAACGGGGCAAGAAAATATCAATTTGGATACTCTTTATAAGGTAATTTAGTAACTTTGATTTCATTTTCAGGTCATTGCCTGGTTGTATGAAAGGGTGTTCGGTGTCCCAGTGATGTAGAGTTTTGCTACATTTAATCTGTATAGCTTAAATTACGGGTAGTAATGATCCAGAAAATTAAATGTGCATAAACTGTACAGATGGTGACCTTTTTTGGAAGATCGATAGTGTTCTAAAAGTAGGAACCATGGGGTCAGTCATATCTGCTTGCTTCCACATACAAAGAATTCTGTGGGCCTGAAAGTGTAAAAAGGGGGGCTCCTGATGAGGGAAACTACAGTTCCAGTGTTAAACATCTTTAATAACACACATTACAAAAATGTGGCTTCCATTCGCAGAACGTAAACGTAATTTGGAGATAACACAGCCCAATTGCAGAATCTCCTGTGTTAAATGCAATGTAGTCTAGTTGTTTCTATTTTATTAAACCCTATTCAACTGAACAACATTCTGTTCAAATTAAGAAAACACGTACAAGGGAGAAGTCAAAGGAGATAAAACAGCAACACTAATCTCACATGTGAACACCTCATTGCCCCACACACTGAAGAATGAGACATCTAATCATAACTGCTACAAACCTCTCCCTGCCCCGAATTGGTTTCAACTTGAAACTGGCTTGCTTCGATTTCTTCTAAGAAAACTTGAGCATTCATCTCATGGAGAAATAATTGCTTTTATTTTGGCTGGGTAACTGCCCATGGACGTTGTATCCAAGAATAGCAGTTCCTTCCTGATCTTCATGAGCTCCTGTTGCCTCTCCAAAGAGTCCAGATCTCTGGATAAAACCTCCTTGGCCTTCAAATCTCGCCTCTTATTTCAAGTCACCACTTGAGACATTTTCTACCCACATTCCATATATCGCACAATTCAGCAAACTTACCCTCTCTGCAGTTACTGATGTATGGCTTGGAGGTAAAACAGAAATGATGGCAGTTTCAAACTACTACTTCCTGTTGTGTCTTCTGCTGACATGTTGGCATTGACTGCTCCAGTCTGATTAGCCTGCAGGTATGGGTAACTTCTCTCAAATTCATGGAGGACCATTCAGCCCAGGTAGCAATTCAACCACATCTAGCATTCTCCTCCCCTCCATACATATGCACAGCTGCATCCTCTGGCTGCCATCCTCTAATACTCACCAGACCCACAGCGTTTGTTTATGCAGCTTTAAATCTTCTCTTGACTCCAAAGCCAGGTGGATATCAGCGGCCGTAGGCAAACGAGATTCTCTTCTCCCCTACCGCATGTGCAGGTGATAGTGAGGCCTTGATCTTCTCTGCAGCATTTATAGACTTTGTACAGAAGGGTAGCACCAGCACAGTAGAGCCTCACTTGCAGAAAAGTGGAATTATATAATTCTAAAATAAATGAAAACGACTCGCTCCCAACAGCACGTATACACACAGGAATACAGATGACTCACAGGCAATGAACTGCATGTTGAGCCAACTCTGACATACAGTGGTCATTGAACGATAGTTGGCCGCTCTCCAGTCAATCCACATGCCTCGTACACTTTTGTCACTATGTGACATCATATGCACTGCCATTGCTGATGGCCATCTTTATGAATGCACAGCAGCCAACAAGTGGTACCCAGTGTTCCAAGCTCAAACTCCTAAGCTATACCAAAGAGTGACCTCTGGCATCACGTTCCAACAGGTGAAAATGCAAAAATAGGTCATACTGCATGGGACACACATGCTCCTCAAATGCTTTCAAAAATAAAAATATGTCCGTTCTTATTTACACCCATATACAGGCCATGAGAATTAACTGGCTACCCCTGTCACCATTGAATAGAATGTATGAGTGGAGGCGAAAAAACTAATTGGAGGACAGGTCGTGCTGTCCAGGGAAAGACTTAAGTTTAGCTTGTGCAACATGGCACTAAGATAATGAAAGAGTTTGAACTATCTTCTATGTAACAGGAATTGTGACTATTCCTAGGCAGCTGCATTCTGAGAGACTGAGCCAGCTAGCCAGTATCTTCCCACATGTTGTCTCCTGTACAATTCATAACACCAAAACTGAAATACCTAAAACTTTATATTGAAAACAAAATATAGGAATGTTAATACCTGATCTTAATAGGTACACAAATGTGTTTGGTCATCAACTGCAGTCTGATTGGCTGCTAAGTTTAAATCATTGCTCTTTTTGTCTGTGGGCTTTGCAACTCCCTTCTCTTCTCCACATTCTTCTTCCTGCTTGACTTCTCGAAAATCCCCTCTTCTTCGTGAAGCTTTCCCTTACAGTTTCCAGTACCTTGTTCTGGCATTGCTTGTCAGCTGTCTTTGCATTCTTATCATGTCTTTGTTTGTATTGTATTTATAATACATGCTATTGTTCTCTGTACAGTACTTAGGCACAAGCACCCCATAAATAAAATAAAATGAAAGAGGTAATCGAGCTGGATGAAACTTTAGTCTCATTTATTGTTTCTTTTGGATTTTAATGCAATTGTAAAACACTTGCAAAACTAGTAATGGCCCAAGACTTACCATATCAACCAGAAATATTTGGAGAAATTGTGTGGCCCAATTACAACAAATAGATCTTCACGTGAAGTCTATGATTTGGAGTAACAGCTTTGTTAATTATGTAGTTTGTGTGTCTTTTTGGAGATGTTTGATAGATGGCAAAATAACAAATCCAAGCCAAATACAGAAATACAAATTGTACCTGAAATTAAATATAAGATTGGCACAAATGACAAGCACAATGCAAAATAATTTAGACCAGTTTTGGCCTTGTTGAGACACATCTGTGAGGTGCAGGTTGATCCTGTGGCTCAGTGAGTTACTGGGCAAGGTCTGGGAATACCCATTGAAGGTTGAACATCACTGAGAATAACAAGTGGTGGAATGCTTCAATTAATATCATCCACATTCCAGTTAGTTGTTTTTTTACTTCAGGCAGGAAGCACCCGTATCCAATTTAGCCTTGGACCTGCTCCAGTAGGATCAGTCAGGAACCGCCAGGACACATCTCCTCTGAACAAGAGCTCACACAACCCCAGACAGTTTTGAGCCTTGTTGGACCTCATCATAGATAACACTATACTTAAAACTCACCCTAAACATTGAACATAAGCTTACTTCTTAGCCTCTACCTATCCCTAGCCCAGCCCTACGCTACCTGCCAACATTAAGCTAGCACTTGCTCTGTGCCTCACCCTAAAACTAAAACTAAGCTTAAGGCCTGAACCTAAATGTAATACAAACATTTGATTTTTTTAATTCCAATTTATTTCGATACAAAAGACTGAACATGTATTCAGCCTAAAATGCTTTAATAGTAAGTACATAGTAAGTACAGTATTCCAGCTCTAGATATTTGTGATGTGAGCGTTTTCATGTTCTCTTACAAGTGAATGTTGTTCTCTCGGTGAAGGAAGGATGCTGTGAGGTCTCTGTAGACTCACAGACTCCTGCACGAGTGCTGAGCAGCTATCAGAATAAGCATTAGCGAAGCCAATAGGTCTCACATCTGCGAGAGCTATTGGTTTAGTTTATTTTGGTTGTGTTTTACAGCTCTGTGGTTGTACAGTATGTTTAAAGTTTTATTCTAAATTGCTATGAAACAGCCATTATTCTTTTGTTATTTATGAATGCATGAGGGATGGTATGAGATTTGAATTAAAAAATGAAATGGAAGGGAAGTAGCAACACAAAAAACAGCTGTCGTAAAAAAGTATTATGATATAGTGAACACTGCTCTTTTTTGTGGGGGTTGGCGGTGCTATATAAAGAGAAAGGGATGGGTAGTGGTAGGTAGCAATTAAGGTGGATAATGGGTAGTGTGATAGTTAACACACGTCATGTTTAGTGGAAAGGTCTGTTTAATTTATGAAATAATTAAATTTAAATTGAAGGAAATGGTGCAAGATTAATGAAATTTTCCACGTAACAATGGAAGTCAATAGAGGTGAGAAGCACATTTTCTTATCTCAAAGGAAACGTAATGCGACAAAGTGTGTGTGTATAACAAGCAAGTTTTTCCCCAAATGTGATAACGTGTGTTGAGCTACGAAGGAATGCTATTTGTTTTTAAAAGCACAGCAAAAGGGTGTCCTTAAAGCTCGTTTTTTGGCATAGTGAAGTTGAAAATAAAACTTAGGTTGTGGGTGAGGTGCAGTCGCAAATATTGTTTAAAGCTGGCTAACTTAACAAATGAGAGGCTGCATTGTCCAAAATGGAATAAAGGTAAATTTAAAGCTGAATGTAAATGTCTGCCTCTTGATCACTTTTTGGACACCGATAAGCTAAAATAAATGAAGGATAATGTTTTCCCGTTTACTTTCCACACATCCTGTGTTTTTGCATCACAACTATTATTTAAAGCTATCTAACATAATAATTGAAAGGCAGCATTGTTCAAGGGAAATAAAAACATATGTTGTGGTTGAGGTGCAGTTGCAAGCATTATTTAAAGCTGTTTAACTTGACAAATGAAAGGTTGTGTTGTCCTAGGTGGAATGAAAGAAAATTTAAATCTAAATGTAAATGTTGCCCTCTATGCGCAGGAAAATAGGACCTCGGTGTATAGGGGTTGTACCTTCCTACCACCTTAGTACCTTAATTTACCCAAAATCCCAAAACCTACTAGCTATAGTGTCTCATTCGTTCTCCTACATAATCACGAAGCTACAAATGATTAGACAACCCAGAACACAACACTCCCGACTCTCTCAGGAATCGCGGTAGCAAGACATACCCTTTCGCTCACTCACTCGTACTTGTCCACAATAAGGATTGTCAGAGTCACTGTATAGTTCAAAATGTTTATTTTAACTATTGTGCTCTATAATGCATTATACGAGCCACTACCAGCAGCAAAATGCATAAACTCAGAACAATTAGCATTGTTACAATTCCATAGAATATAAAGGGGGATGTCATCATATACAGCCAGTGGAAAAGGACTATAAGGCCTAACCACCCTCTCCTTGGTAAGGTTGAGTTTTATTATATAAAGGAAGATCTCTTGGCTTTGTCAGCAGGCCCCATACCTTAGTGCCTAGATGGAAGCTTTATATCAAAGGAACTGGAAAGGTCTCTCTCCAAGTGTATGTTGGGACAACATGCATCCCCGTAATATCAAAGCACGAGTTTCCAGCAGTGCAGCTGTGTTTAGCATGTTTTGTCTAGGTGCTAGGGACTGACCAGAACAGAATAACAAGGGGCATTGTTTATCGACCTTGCACATCGTGTTAAGACTAAACTCCAGAAACTAGCAGAGAACCCGAAAAGCAGACAGTTCTCATGTGAAAGGCATAAACAAAGGCTTGCAAAATAAAGTCATGTAGTAAGGTGCGCAAAAGCAGCATCATGGAAGCAGAGCTCATGCTAACTTAGCAATGTCGACAATGACCCTAATGGCCATATAACACCATAAAATTGCTGTAAAAAAGATGAATGAAATTTCCCCCAACATTGCAAGTGAAGAGAGGTTGGAAGTTCTTATCTTAAAGGAAACAGAGTGCAACAGAGTGTGTGTATAAAAGGCAAGCAGTTCCCCGAAGTTGATATTGTGTGCTTTAGCTAAGAATAAACAAACACTCATGTGCAAGGTCCCATCGCAGTCAAGATGCAGTTGCAAACAGTGGTGAAAACTAAATAAACAAGCAGACACAGACAACGGGAGAGTGGGAGGGAGCAGACGTCAGAGCCAGCTAGGAAAAACAGCCTCTGTAGAGTGGCTCAACAAAAAGAAAAAAATAGCTTCGAAAAGTGCGAGCAGTGTAAGGGCACACAGTCTTGGGCCATGCTCCAGGGGAGGGTCACATGCAAAAAGAGTGAAGTGCTGACCGCAGAGCTGACCAGCAGGAAGCAAGCAATCAAGAGTTGCTTTGAAGCCCACCAATGGTAAGTAATGGGAGGGCTCCAAGCCCACTAACAGTAAACAAAATGTCTCAAAGAGACATTGCATGCGCGGTCTACGCGAGACCTAAAAATGACCCTGCTCTAGGTAGCCCATCCCAGTCTATGGCCCCTGGTAAATTACACACACCAAAAACTCAAAAAACATTTCAAGTAAAAGCCAGTGGGTACATTTCATCAAACCTGTGCTCTGTAGGAGGTGCATGGAAATGTTAGCAACCTAATGAGTGTTTTCAGGCTCCTTGCACTATAATACGAGTTCTCTTGCACCTTTGCTGTTGTTTAATTATATACGAAATTCTTTCTGCTGGAGCCAAAGCCCCCCTTACCACAGTATCCTGCCTTTGCGATACTGTTAGCAGAGACTTCTTATGACCACAAAGTTAGGCTGCAATACCTCACACAGGAATGCTACAAAAAGGTCAACATCAGGGCACTTGCGAAGTGGTGAATGACTCCTGTGAGTTTGAGGGGAGGGAGGGAATGACTATACCAGGTTAACGCAAAGGTCATGACCTTTGACCCATGGCCTTGTGCCGCATAGTTGCTCGAAAGTAGTTAGCATCTTGTAATGATTAGATTATGTACAATTGATGCACATGGGCATGCAGTAACACAAGTCATTTTGAATACAAATTCTAGTAAGAGAATTGAAAATGTCAGATATTTAAACTAGACAAACAAACATGCAATACTAGCAAAACGTCTTGCTACTTTGCATGTAAATGGTTGAACCTTCTGCTCTGCAGGACAGTGCAGTATAATTACTATAATAACCTGACTCCCATGGAATAGTCTGTTCAAGCTCACTGATATCAGAAACCCCTCTTGTGTTTCCAATTGCATGAATAACTGATCTGCACAATGCTTCTCTTCTTCTACTGTTATTAGCCAGTTCCATCAACTGATTTGACATCAGTATTTTGAACCCCCATTTACTTCAGCATAATGAACACAGGGTGTAAACGTGACAGACGCGGATTAAGTAAGCTCGTACTCATAGCCCATTCCATCAGTTTCCATTAACCCGAGATAACTGTAAGTCGCTTGCATGCAGTATGCTGCGATCCAGACTCGGAACAGCTCCATAACAGCAAACTACAGGTGAACGTCATATTGCCTGCCCTGGCCTTATATACAGGCCTTGGTTGTGCGCAAACTGATCAGACTGCAGCCGACATTGGCGCCAACATAACACAGCCCCTGAGAGCTGATTGGGCCAACAGCAACAAAGCATGAGCTGGGAGACCAGTGAGTTGCCAGGAATATTCAGGCGTGGCCTGTAACCAGTGAACGGGAGCAGGGTAAACAGTCTCCCCCGGTAGGCGCCAAGGAGTGAGTGACGCTCTGAGAGCCAGTGCCGACTGTGGTGCCTTGCACCCACTGGGGTCTAGAAATCGGCTGAGTGCAATCGGGATACTCTCTGCCTGAGGACAGGACACCTTGAGCCAGTGAACAAACACGGTTATCAGCATCTGCAGGTTCCCTGTATGGACCGGGCTGCACAAATCAGAGTGCAGAAGAGTGGAAACTTCACTGAGAATAGAGCAGATTAAATGTTGCCAGGAAGCGTGAGTAAAGGCCCCTAGGAGCAGCAAGAACAGAACAGGGCTGAATACAAATAAGCTATTGAATGTGGCCCTGAACTACCATAGCAGGTGTCCTGCAGGGAAGAACAGTGTAACAAGATCACTGATGAGTCAGGGACATAATAATCTACTTAATAACTGTCTGAATAACCAGCGAGGGCAGGCCGATTGCCTGGTTTGATAACAATGGCTGGTGAGCAAACGAAGCTGGAGAGCATTAATGAAAAGGAGCAAACCACCCCCGAATAAGTACCCTGTTACTGTAAAACAGGCATCCGTCCCCCCCCCCCAATATAAGAGATATATAACATCTTACATAAATGAAGCATGTGAAGCCAGAAATAGTCACCACTGGCTCGACATGGCTGCTCATTCCGACCTGAGAGGGGCTATGAGTCATAGCATACCTTACCCACCTCCCCCCACCCTTTCGGGTGTCTGGTGGGCTTTGAAGGAGTGTATCCTGAGAGAAATTTGTAGTAACGAGGTCCAGACGTGTAGAGGGTCTTCAGATGTTTATTTGTAGATAGTTACAGGTCATGCAGTTAAGTCCAGTACAAAACCCCACCAGGAGCAGCCAGCATGCTGCTCAGCCCTTCTCAACTGACATCTCTGGTTCCCAACATTCTGTAACACATTATTCATGGAACATTCCACTGGCAGAGCAAGAGTTTATATGAATAACATCAAAGCCAGGATACTACATATCCCCTTTCCTTCCATATATAAATACTAATGAAAGAAAACAGAAAGAAAACCAAGATAGAGGAAAGACAAAGAGTAAATCAGAAACATCGCAAACCAATGAGAGAAGAGAGCAACAAAAGAACATGCGAAGATATAAATGAGGAAAACAGAGAAGTAACAGGTGAGGAAAACAAATAAAAAGAAAGACAAAAGGTGAGAATACCATCCTCCCTTCTAACACAACAACAGGAACGAAAAGAGAAAACACCAATGACTACCTCAAGACATACTTGCTGGCCAGGCAAGTATAAAAAGAGACAAATCATAGCACAACACAATGACCAACAGACCAAAACCAGACACTAACAAAGAGTAGAAGAAGAAAACCTCCAATGGACAAAAAAAACACAACGGTAAGAGAAAGACAGAGAAAAACTAAGAAAGAATAGAATCCAGAATCCACAGATGACACCAATAAAAGATATCAAAAGGAAAACTGAGCTGTAACAGGAAATAGTGAGACAATTAAAATAAATCACTCATACTTCCCATTAAATTAAAAATATCAATATAATAAAAACATGACGTTGAATTCCAAATTGGAAAATGTGAACAAGACACAAACTTGAGAGAAACCCCAATTGGTATTTAGACCACATACACCCTGTGTGAAGGTAATATTGTACTAAACATGTGGCGAAGGGGTGCACACTGTGCACTGAACTGATGAGACCAAACCCATAAAACACCACGTAAAAATGTTGTGCTCTGTTGTGCACTGTTGTGAAGGGACTAAAACCCATACAACACACCCTAAGTAGGGTAAAACGTAAAAATGTTGTGCACTGTTGTGATGGGAATACCCAGAACGACCCACCTCGTATAGAGGTCAAATATTGTGCACTGCAGTAATGGGAATGTAACCCATACTACACACCTCGGGTGGAGGTCATTTGTTGTGCACTGTAAAAGAAAATGGGACTGTAACCCATGTGACACACCTCTTGTAAAGACAAAAAAATATGTTGTGCGCCATAGAGATGGGAATGTAACCCAAACAATCCAAGTGCGAGAACAAGGGATAGAAACGTAAAATGTGATAACTCACCCTTTGGAAAGAAACCCAAAAGATAAAGAAATACACAGTGCGTGAATGGCACTAATGGACACCCAACAAAGAAAACAGTTATAAATGTGCATAAAACATGTCATTCGAAATGCAAAACACGTTTTTCCATTAGTGTATTGAATGAATCCACGCCGGTGAGCGACTCCTCACCCGAGTTGAACAATGTATGAACAACAAATCTTAAATGTGCCCCACATTAAAAAAACAGAAGATAACCTTTACTCTGAGGATTGAAACAGACTCCTTGTAAAAGGAAAATACAGCAGTGTCCTCAGACTTCAATGCGAATGTGTCTCCAGTCATCAGATTTAAGACAAAAGGCTTCGCGAAGACTCCACGAAGACTGACATCAAGAGAATACCAAACACTGGAGAAGTGTGTAAACAGCAAACATGGACTGATGTAACATTTCTACTCCATAAACATTACATCACATTCCAACTTGGCACTAGATGGCACTAGATGGCAGCATAACACTGGGCAAAGAATAGTGAAAAAAACAAACAAACAACAGTTTTGAACATTTTCACGCTGCAAAAAAAAACGAGTCACTGTCCTTTTTTTTTTTTTTTTTTTTACACCTGCTCTGATAAGCCACTTAAGTGTGTACTGTCAATGTAGTAAAGGGAAATATCTTCTTGTTAGTGTTGAAACAAACTGCCACTCACCACTGGTGTGCACAACAGATGCTCCGTCCGATCACAAGGATTAAGGGATGACCGGATCGTGGGATGACCCTCTTACGCTGCAAAAAGATCCGAGAAACGCTGAGAGGATCATGCAACACAGACCCCCATTCGCGGCAAACAATACCACACAACCGATGAAGACGTGGTTGGCAGCGGCATACTCCAACCACCAAAGAACAACAGAAACAACCGCCAACCACAAGATGGCGTCACGTTGCAGACGCCCTGCCGGATGGCTAACGGTGTGTCAATTCATGCGGCGTATAGAGGCAGCGGAGCACAGGGATCATGGAGGATGTCACAAACACCCACGGAGACAAGACGTTTGAAGATGCAGGTAAGCTCGCGTGCGCCAAAGATAGCATGCGCTTCGTTTTGATTTGAAGTGGAAACAAGGCGGTTTACTAACGCCCATTGACTCGATGTCTCAAAATACACAACAATGACAGACAAAAAGTGTCTCACCATTCTTGGTCTCCCTTGGCGCTGCCGACTTCGTACGAAAGACTGTGCAGAGATGGGTGAACTCCATGTAGTAGCAATAGTGTGCTCCTTAACCAAACGGTTCCCGCACAAGACCGGCATAATGTTATGGCAAGACAGAGACGGTGTCCACATGGTGAACACAATTTGAGACCAGTGTTCGTCCAGGCACTGTAATTATGATAGACTGATCCCTGCAGTTTGTGTCTAGATGCAGGCTCCCTGTAGCATGTAAACACACAGTGTAGGCACTCTCCTTGCCGGGCACAAATCCAGATGACAATGAAGGTTTGGAGTGGGACACCGTAACAAGAGGGGGAACCTCTTCACGGCAGCAAAGCAGGGAGAATTGAAACGAATGGGTACACTTGAATGAGTGAGACCACAAGTAGAATGTCTAAATGAAGAGGCTTACTCTCACTGAAGGCGCAGCACAAAGAAGTGAACAGTTGCAAGGCTGATATTGCTTAAATTACTTGAACACACAGTTCCAGCAGATGTAGACATGCGACAGGAGACAGCACGCTTGAACAGGCCCTGTCCGATGTATGGACAAGCACACTACTTCTCCAGACAATGCAGACGTAGATATGTGGCAGTTGAACACAGAATCAGGCTTACCCTCACTGAAGGCACAGCACTGGAGAACAGCACGTTTGTATGGGGCCTGTCCGATCTATGGACAGCTGGTGGGGATACGAGCCGTGCTGTTGTAGTTAATCTTCTCTTGAGTTTTAGTTTCTTGTTTCATTTAAATCATCTGTGACCTCTGTGAGATAATCTTCCCTGTTGATCACGCAGCACGAGGGTAGGTTACCAGATCATCGCCAATAAAATGTAGTAACGAGGTCCAGACGTGTAGAGGATCTTCAGATGTTTATTTGTAGATAGTTACATGTCATGCAGTTAAGTCCAGTACAAAACCCCACCAGGAGCAGCCAGCATGCTGCTCAGCCCTTCTCAACTGACATCTCTGGTTCCCAACATTCTGTAACACATTATTCATGGAACATTCCACTGGCAGAGCAAGAGTTTATATGAATAACATCAAAGCCAGGATACTACAAAATTGACGCGCACCAACCAGTAGGACACAAGCACAGTAGTAACAGCGGCCCTCCCAAACAATCAAATTGGAAATCCAAGAGGCACTAAGCCTACATTCATAGTCAAGAAACTGGCGCAGGAGGAGGAAACACATAAACCTTTGCTAAGGACCTCCCTGGGTGGCGGCACTCCGCCGTGGATGACAGATGATATGACGAATAAACTGTAGCAAATTCTGACAGCCATAGAGGACCCGAGAGCAGCCCTAGAAGCAAAGATTAACACAGTTGTCACTGACCTCAGCTTATTATGCAATGACCAACTGAAATTGAGTGATCGTTTCAAACAGAAAACATATTGGAAGACTTGCTTCCTCACACTACATATATTAGTAAGCAGTTGCACAACCTAAAGGATAAAGTTTGTATGCTGGAGGAAAGAGCGGAGGATGCAGAAGGTCGTGCACGTTGTAATGATCTGTGCATCATAGGCATGCCTTGAAACATAGATGGCTCAAATCCAACTTGATACATAAAGTTGTGGCTGCAAAAAGATATAGTGCCACGAGGACCGTCTGCTCATTACACTGTGAAACACACTCATCGCAACCGGGCTAGGCATCCGCTACCATGAGCAGACCTACGGCCTTTTGTTGCCAGACTATTGAATTATTATGACAAGGCCATCATACTTCAAAAGCCAGAACTGAAAGTCCGGTTATAATTGAGAACTCTAAAGTAATGACCTTTCCAGACTTCACGCTACAAGTTCAGCGATGTCGAGCCTCTCTTCTGTTGGTGATAAAGCGATTGCATGAATTAGACCTGAAATATGCCATGGTGTTTTCAGCCCACCTGTAGATAATGACAGGAGAGTGGACTCACTTCTTCATGGAGCCAGAAGTCACTTGGCTTTGGGTTGAACATTGCCAGGAAGACACTGTCTGTGAGAATATTGAAGCCAACTGACCGCGGCGCCCCAAGATGCAACACAGGCGACCCAAACAGAGATAAGACCATACACTGCGGGCCAATTTGCCCTCCCGGGAGTAGATGCATGAAGGCCGGCAACTGACTGTCAAGATGGTAACCGCATTGCATGCAAAGGACACTTATCCTATAGAGAACAAGGCTGAGGAAACTCAGGAAGTGCCTGCACCAGTGACGATTCTTAAATTTTACCAGTGGTGACACCGCAAACAGATAATATCCTTTACACTTAATGTTGTGATAAATGATTATATGTTTTTTAAGCTTGCAGATGATTAGTCTGGTAGCCTGGTATAGCACACAAAGCAATTGACAATAACTAGATTCCAAATACAAGGACAGGGAAACATTAGGTTGTAGGTAAGTCCAGGAAGGGTTACATTAGATGCACATGATCAAGGGGAAAAGACATGAGAGAATCATGAGAGCAAAAACAACACAAGACGGGGCACCACTGACCAACAGTTATATTGAGTAGTGCCATCACAAGATGATACAGTAGGTGGCTGATGATCAAGGAACACAACATGGTCCAATACACATTTTGACCAACTGAGAACATACTATGGAGCACTGGCAGGCTATTTCTACTTGTTACGTCACAGGCAAGCTATGCATACAAGCGGATAGGGCTTAGTGCGAGGCAGTTCTCTGGCATAACTAAGTTGAGCTTGCTGAGGCGGGGCGCATACGAGCAAAGTTATAAGATGATTGGGTAGGTAGCAGTATAGAGTACCTCATACTAAGTCAGAGTGTGTAGACGCCACCACCATCATGCAAGTGCCACAATAGTAAAGTTTTACAGTTAAAGTTATATCAATTTTGTTTTGATGTTATGGGATTATTGGTTATTGCTGGGAATGAAATTTCACAACCTACCGGGCATTGGGGAAAGGGATACAACTCTAATGGAGAGTTACTAGTGTAGGTGTCAGTAAGCGACCCACTCTGGGTCAACATTTGAAAGTGTTAGGGAAGAGAATGTGGCCTAACGGCTAGTGCGGTCGACCTCGGAGCTGGGGAACCGGGTTCGAGTCTCGGCAGGGACTCTCAACATTCTGTGATTCTGGGCAAATCACTTAATCTCCCCGTGCCTAACAAAAATGAATGTCTCCCTCTGTAACGTAACTGGTGCTCATGTAAAGCGCTCTGATACCTTCGGGTCTAGTAGCGCTATATAAAACTCCACAAAAAAAAGTGTCGTTGGAAGCGTCGTTTAAGCCTTTCGTAACTGACAGTTGGCCAACGAGATAAGATCATACTCACCACATGAAATGTTAGGGGTATGGCCACAATGAACGGTATAAGATACATGCACAATTGTAGCGTTGGGGTACACAACCTGAGTGTCTCCAGGAAACGTACTTAACTGACTTTGAGGGAGGCAAACAAACGAAAATGTAGAGGTCAACTATATGCTACTAAATATTCTCCATATGCAAGGGGCAGCAATTTGGAATCAAACAGGTGCACCATTCCACCTAGAATAGGTGCAGTTGGACCCTGAGGGGTTCTATGTGTTGCTTAAGGGAAGGCTAGATGGAACTCATGTAGTATTGGACAGTGTATATACTCCCCCAGTAAGGATCAACCAGGGATCTTAGAGAAGTTATCACAAAAATTGGCAAAATGGGTGCATCCTGAGGGGTTCTATATGTTGCTTAAGGGAAGGCTAGATGGAAGTCATGTAGTACTGGGCAGTGTAGATACTCCCCCAGTAAGGATCAACCAGGGAAGTTATCACAAAAATTGGCAAAATGGGTGCACACATCTTGGATGATAGGAGAGTATTCAGTTGTGTTTTAGATGCAACCTTTGACCGCTCATATCCCCCCACTCACGGGCACACTAGTGAACTGAAATGCTAAGGCCTCAAAAAATTCATTACTCAAATGGAATCTCTTAGATGTATGGCACACAGAGAATGAGGGCCACCGTGAGTACTCATTTATTCAATTCCGCACAAGTTACACACTAGTCTGGGTTGAGTGGTTTGCTCTGGGTCGCTCTGACTGGCAGTGTGCCAGACTACTTATCTGAGTATGACGCTCTCTGACCATATACCGTTGGAATTAAGAAAGAAATGGGGCAGAATACACAAACCAATAACCTAGTGGGAAATGCAGCAGCATGACTGGAGGACTGAGTGATTAGGGATGAGCTGAGGCATGTAATACAACATTATTTCATCGACAGTGAGGGTATGGATTCCTCCCAGATAACATAGTGGGAAACCTTCAAAGTTATCCCTAGGGGTGCATGCTAATGATCTACAAAGAGGGTGAGATCTAGCGACTGATTTTTCCAATTCCCTGATCTGTTTCTAATGTTCACCGCACTCTAAGTGAGGAACTACATAGGGAACAAGGAAATTAGGAGGAACTATAGGAGATATTGCAACCAATAGACCAAACACAGAACATGGACGTAGTGTACTCAGAAGGGGAAAGGGCTGTGAGACTGATGGCATGGCTTGTAACACCCCAGCCTATGAACATAACTACATCAACCATTCGAACTTGCCAAGGCAATATGGTATGCACACAAGGAGAGATTAACCCTGTTTTTAGGGAATATTGTGTCCAATTATGCTGACAACGTTGCCTTGGAAGCAGTAAACACACTGGGACAAAAGGAGATAAGACTGGCGATTTGAACTTTTGCGAGGTGGAAAGCTCCTGGAACAGACAGATTACCGGCCAAATTTTGTGCTACCAACGAACCACTCATAATTCCAAAGCTCCTTAAACTATATGAGGCAGTGAGAGCTTGTGGATGCCTCCCTACCACCACCAAGGAGGCACTAGTCACCTCCATTTTAAAAGCAAGTCACGAACAGACAGACATAGCCTCTTGTAGGCCATTGTCTATTTTGGATACACACTATAATATTCTGAGCAAGGTGCTGTCGGAGAGGCTCCTCCAACTTCTACCTGTGCTAAGACATACAGACCAGAATGGATTTATCCCAAATAGAAACACTTCCCTAAACCTACAAAGATAGTGTCAAATACAAGAAAAAAGCATTTAATGTTTGGCCTAACTCAGTGTGTCTGGCAATCGATATTGAACAGGTGTCTAATACAGTGAAATTGGACCTATACAGAGTACTGTGTCACTTCAGGCTTGGCAAACAGTTATTATTATGGATCAAGCTCCTGAGTCCCCAACAGCCAGAGTGAAAACAAGGTGGCATATATCAAACAAATACGCAATAGCCAGGGGTTCGAGGCAGCGGTGCCCATTATCTCCTCTGCTATTTGTGCTAGACATAGAGCCGGTAGTGAGCCGAATGAGGCAGCAGGGCCCAGCCTGGAGAATACCATTGCAAGATACAATGCATGTCATATCATTGAACGCTGATGGTATGCTAATATAAATAAGAGCTGTAGGAATGGACATGACTTCCGTGACCACACTTTTTAGGGAGTTTGAAACATTATTGTGCCTAACGATAAATCATGTGGGTTCCCATTTAGACAATTGCTGGTCCTACGCCCTATGTCAATGGAGGACCTGCCTTACAATGGGAACTCCATACCTTTTGTCACTGGGACATAAAGTAAACTTTAAGGAAACTGATTTCCTAGAGGGAAACACATGTGGAGTGATAAGGTTTATAAGGGCACAGGTGGCCTTTTGAACTACAGTACCGCTTTTGGTAGCAGGGCGTATAGCAGTAGCCAAAATGGTGATGCTGCTTCGCTTGCTCAATTACTTTGTTAATATACCCTGCATACTACCAGATGAAATATTCAGGGAGCTGGGTACATTTCTAAGAGAGTTGATTTGGGTGACAGGAAGACAACGGTTGGCACTGGCAAAACCTAAGCTGCCTGTGAACAAGGGAAGTACGGAGGACTGAACTTTAGAGGGTACCTTATGGTGGTCCAACTGCAGTGAATAGCTCAGTGGCTGGCAAACCACCAAATAAATAAAACAGGCTACAGAAACAGCCAAGTACAAGGAGGCACACTTCAGGCACTTTTTCTTCAAGCCCACCAAGATTAATAAGAACCAACAGCTGCTGGTTAAGATGGCGATGACTTGGCTGAAATGATGCATTACATGCACAAAACCAGCAATAATATATTCAATATATTCATCTGTAATACCATTTAGGGACTTTCCAATATCAGAGGGCCCTTTATCTCCCAGGGACCTACACCACTGGAAAAGAGCTGGCATTGAGAACATTGGTCACGTATTTCATGATTGTACTATAATAGTCTTCCAACGGGGAGAGGAGTTGGCCTAACGGCTAGGGAGGTCGACCTCGAATCTGGGGAACTAGGTTCGATTCTCGGCAATGACGCTGAACATCCTGTGATTCTGGGCAAATCACTTAATCTCCCCGTGCCTAACAAAAATGAATGTGTCCTCATGTAACGCAACTGGTGCTATGTAAAGCGCTCTGATACCCGATAGCTTCGGGTCAAGTTCGCGCTATTTAAAACTCAGTTAAAAAAAACAACAAAAAAAACTTCCAAACACTAGTAGACGAATGGGAAATACCAAGTGTTCAGTTCCTGCTATATAACCGTATACTATATGCTATCAGATAACAGTGGAATTTCTGATAGAGACTTCTAGCTACAGATTCCTCACATCTTGAATATTTTGAGGGCATCAGACTGTATCTGGAATCTTTTCAGCAGTACCTCTGAGTGCCAGGAGGTGGCATTGTGAGGCTCCGCACTGATGCCTTTCTGCTCTGAAAATGACCTGCAGAGTCAATATAGGTGCCACCCGAAGACTTACTGGAGTCCAGCAGTCTCAATACCTCCCCTGAATTCGGTCTTCTCTCCCCCCCCTGGCCCAGCCACTGAGGAATCCTCCTCCTGTGCCTCCTTATGCCATGGTGATGCATAGGGCGGATGAAATACTAGACCTCCAGCTCTCCACCTTGGAGCTTAAAACTAATATGTTGATGGGAGACCTCCAGCTGGGGCAAACATCTTATGAACCCTTCTACCAGTTAATGAGGCACTGACAGATACCTTGTTGGGTGCCTGGGATAAGCCTTGCCCTGACCACCCCGTCAATTAACAAATAGCGAGATGCCATTGTCCTGCCCCGGGTGATCCTGCAACCCTGCATTCCTGTCTCAGCACTCTTGGTTGTGCAGGCGTCCACAAGCATGTCTAACCCCAACACCTTCCCGACTATTCCCCCGATAGGGAATCTAAGTGATTCTGAGACTTTTAGAAAATAGGTTTTTCCTTCCACCAGCCTGGCTCTCTGTTCAGTGAACGCCAGGTGCCTCCTGGGAGGCTACTCTCATGTCCTTTGAGACTCGTGGCTCAAGTCCTCCCTGGTTTCCCAGAAGATCTCTGGCCTTACATTGCCCAAGCCATCCAGGACGAACAGGATCCAGAGAAGTTCACAATTCATTGTGGCTCGGACACCACTGATTCCGTCGGGCTGGTCATTGCTACTAGTGTTGCCATTTGCCACCACACTTGGCTGTGGTCCACAATTCTTTCAGATGACATCCAGTCGTCTCTCGTGGACAAGCCGTTCAATAGGACTCATCTGTTTGGGTATATGGCGTCTTCGCTTTCAAGCTGCTGCATATCAACCTTCTGGAGCTGAGGGCCATCTGCTTGGCACTGAAAGCCTCCCTTCTGTCCATGAAAGGGAGGCTGGTAAAGGCATTCACAGACAGCAGCACCACCATGGGGTGATAAAACAAATAGGGCAGGGTAGGGTCATGAACGCTGTGCCAAGAAGCTTTGCACCTCTGGAAGTGACTGGACCTCCAAGGAATCTTCCAGGTGGTGAACCATCTGGCAGGATCGTTGAATGCCAGAGCAGATGAGCTCAGCCAATGGTGCATAGTGGATCACCAGTGGTAGTTACTCCTGGAGGTGGCGCAAGGTCTCTTCCACGAATGGGGAGAACCTTGACTAAATCTGCTCACCACCACCAAGAATGCAAAATGTCAGCACCTCTGCATGTTGGAGTTTCCAAGGTGGCTCTCGCTTGGAGATGCGTTCTGTCTAGAGTGGCACTCGGGACTCCTGTATGCCTTTTCACCGATAGCACTCCTGCCCAGAGTTCACAATCAAGACTGACCAGGCCCAAGTCATCCTGATGGGTCTGGATTGGGCACGGATAGTATGGTGTCCAGAGCTCCTGGGCCTGAGCATCTGTCCTCCAATCAGGTTGCCTCTCTAGGAGGATCTGCTGTCACAGCAGCAGGGTAGAGTTTTGCACCCCAGGCCTTCACAACCTCCACATTCCTGTTTTGAGAATTAGCGGCCACAGCTGAGCACCTTTGACCATCCTCCAGAGGTGATTGATGTTATCTTGGCAGCCAGTCATCCCACGACAAAAACTATATACGACTGTTGTTGGGACAAGTTCGTGGTTTTGTGTGGCACCAGGCCAAATTATCTGACGTTTTGTTGTTTGTTCCATCTCTAGCCCAGCAGTGCCTTTCTCTGGAAACAGTTAAAGGGTACCTTTCAGCTTTGTGTGCAATTGCCGGAACAGCCTCCTTTGTTTAATTCTCCAGTTGTTATGTTATTTTTTAAAGGTTTGCAACATTTGTTTCCTCCTCCCCCCTTCATCATGCCTCAGTGGGACCTTACCTTGATTCTCATCTTCCTGATGTGCACTCCATTTGAGCCGCTTTGCAGCTGTTGCTTACGGCATCTCACCCTAAAGACTATTCCTCAACATTACATAACATCAACGCGGCTTGTGAGTGAACTTCAAGCTCTCTGTGTTAACCCGGCCTAAACTACTTTCGTCCCCGGCAAACTGGTTTTGCGGATCTTTCTTGCCTTAGGTCATGATGCCCATCCACATCAGTCAAAACATCACCATGCCAGCGTTCTGCACTCTGCCTCACCTCTCTAAGGAGGAGAGACTCCATCACTTGGACCCCAACAGTGCACTGGGCTTCTACATTGATCGTACCAACAAACACCAGGTGGACGATCAGCACTTTGTGGGGTTCACTGGAGAGAAAAAGGGCAAGGCTGTGCAGAAGAGAACCATCTCCTGCTGGATCGTGCTCTGCTTTAAGATCTGCTTCGCACTGGCTAAAAAGCAATGCCCGAAAGGACTGCATGCTCATTCTACCCAGGCCAAAGCTGCAACCACTGCTTTAGCACATGGGCTCCCTATCCTAGACATCTACCAGGCTGCTACGTGGGCATCCAGTCATACGTTTACACAGCACTATTGTCAGGATGGTCAGGCTTGCTGAAAAGGGCATTTTACCAGCTCTATCCTGCAGGAATTTCTTGTTTGAGTCCATTCAAAGACCCATCGCCCAATAGTTACTGCTTTGGTATCTATTCAAAAGGTGAGTAATCTACGGCTAGAAGAATTTATCAAAAGACAAGTTACTTCCTTTCGGTAACATTCTAGCTGTAGATTTCTCACTGAGCCTCCCATTTTCCCCATTCTGAGTGACCTCCACCCATTAATAAAATCCGAAGTCTAGGAGTCTGCACACTGGTCACAACGATTTGCTTTTAAGGCTCTGCGTCTGAGGGCGCGGACAGTCTCGAAAGCAACTGGCATCAGCGCACAGGAGTTTGGCCTATACAGGCTCAAAACGTCCCTTTGGAGCAGAATGGCATCAGTGTGGAGCTGTGTGGCGCCACCTACCAGCACATACAGGTACTGCTAAAAAGTTTCCAGATCCAGTCTGACGCTTGAGGAATATTTAAAAGGTGAGGAATCTGCGGCTAGATAGAATCTCTGCCAGGAAGAGCGTTACCAAAGGTAAGTAACCTGTTCATCACAGTGAATGAACTTCTAACCAATGCAATGATTCAAGCAATAAGCCTACTGGGAGGAGACCGCACGAGATAAACTTGGATGTAAAAAACCATGCAAGAACATACAGGAGTTTTGTTATAGAAACTAAGGGACAAATGGGAAACTTGCTGGGACAGGCGTTCCATGACAAGGAATGGCAAAGGGCATTGGAATACTTGAGAAAGGTAACCCATAATGCATGCTTCAGGTATATCCAATTTAATGTGCTTCACAAGGCTTATCTCACCTTGTATAAATTAGGCCAGCTATACCTGGAGGCCAATCCAGTCCACCCCAGATGTAGTAACAAAGCGGCGATTTCACCCACATGATATGTAGGTGTGTAGTTATACAGGGATTCTGGAGCACTGTATTGATAGAAGTTTCACGAGAAGAAAGGATATGGGGAGCATAGAGAGGAGCCTGTTGGAGATGTATGCATCAAACAAATAGGCCTATGTAAGAAACCTATAGAGGGACACTAGGACAAGTCATTTGTGCTATATAAATAAACCATAGGTAATGACGACCGACCTCAGTAAGCATCAGAAAAAACACAACAGGGTAATCCGGGACAGCGAGAAATAGCGTAAAGTTTGCAAGATAATTTTATATGATAGCCAGTGGGACTCCCAGATTACACAACGGAAAGTACCAAAAGCACTGGCCACCAGTTAAAGAAGTCCAAGCACCTAGACATTATCCTTGACTTAATAATTATAAAAACAACCTTGTGAAATTGTTTATAATTGTGTTAAACAGATTCATGGCCGGACTGGCAATAGCGGGCATCGGGCGCTTCCCCGCAATGCTAGAAGGGTGGGGGGCTGGTTTTCCAGTGGTGGGGGCCGGTTTTGTTACTGGGGGCCGGTTTTGCAGCGGTGCTGCACTATCGGCCCCCGGTAACAAAAGCAGCAGTTCTTTACACTTGCCCCCCCGGGGGCTGGTCCGACAAAATTGCCAGGGCTGATTTGAGATCCCAGTCTGGCCCTGAACGGATTCCCCAAAACGTTTTTTTAATTGTTCAAATATATGGTTGTGGGATCATGAATTGAAGTGAGTTTGTGAATGTGTGTCAGTATTGGCAATTCTGGTATTGTTAGAGTCAATAAATATAAGGGCAGTACAAAAAAAATACAAGTCATAAAGAAAGGCCAGATGGGGAAAATAGCTGACGTAAAAATCCGTAACAAATAGCTGAGTGACACACAAAGCCGGGAAAACAGTAACACAACTATTCAAGGCACTAATGGTGTGCGGGATGGGGGACAAAGTTCGGAATGTTTGTTATTAAAGCAACAAGTCTGGCTGATTACAACATGCTTAAAACATAAATGTGTAAATGATGTGGCAGAAAAGAATGGTTGCAGCAACATCATGCAAAATGTCAAGGTGTTACATCTATATTATAAGAAAAGAAATTGCACAAGTACAACACATTTTACTGTAAAATAATCTAAAAAATGGCTATAAAGATATGTTAAAATAATAACACAAGGCGTATAAATGTATCCAAACATTGTCTCATTCATATTATCTGAATTATTGAAGAACGCTTTAATTCCTGGTAAACAAAATTAATTCTCCCGAGTTGCGGATTAAAAGCTTGTTGTGATCAGTGAAATGAAGCCTACGTTTTTAAACCACCTTCAGTTAACATATTTTTTTACCCACAGGTCTTGTCAGTATTTCCAGTTATGAACAAGTAAGTACACATATTGTCACCGTGGTGTTTACATCTCCTCAGGTTTGCTGTTTGCTTTTATGATACATGTTTTCTAGGTCTCCACAGCCCAGTTCTGTATGGGAAGCATTGCAGACCATCTTCCGTCTTCACCAGTAAGAAAATAGAGTGGCGTTTATCAATTTTAATCCGTAGTGCTCTTCTCAGCCACGCCTACAGGGTAGACCATAGCCACCGCCTTATGTTGATGGAGTCACCCTGCCAAATAATGTCATTTAGCTAATTGAATTGCCTGAGAAAAAGTGACACTCTCAGAGACAGCTATATTTTTGTGATGAAAGCAGGAATCCATATTTGGCAAAAGAAAAAAAAGCAATCGAGCTCATTAGAAAATTCCCCACTTCGCTGACATGTAAGATTATGCAGTTAGTGTCAGTACTGGGCAGAAGGTCTCGTGCTTACAGGTAAGAAAACACCTACCAGATTCAATGAAATCCTCATTAGATAAGTTCAGACGTTCATTCACAACTTCAGAAGGCATTTGAGGAGTACAATTTTACAGAAGGTAAATCAGGAAATAGACCAGCCAACTGTGCAGATAAAAGTTAAAACTCAGTAAATCAAGCACAGATTGAAAAGAACTCGAAGCCCAAACTCCAAACTTGTGAATGATTAGTCGATTTGGTGGTAAATTTTCCCCAAAGAAATATGTGCCTGAATAGATACAAACTTTAATGATCTTGAAAAAATAGCAGCAGCCTAAATTTCTGAAATGCGCAGCGCTGGGAGCTGGACCTAAGCAAGCTTCATTTAGCCACTATGTAAGTCCTCTGGAGGGTAAATGGAAGAGCATCAGAGGGAAAAGCGGAAGGTATGATGCAACTTTGACTTGCAAGGCTCCGCCTTAGAATGCTGGGTAATGTAGTTCCTTTTGTCACCACGCAGCGGAATTGAGATCTGAATATAAGGACACCTCAGCGTGTTAGTAAACAAAGTAGCATTGCACTTTAGCAAAAACTAGCAGTGAGGAGTAAGATAACAGTTTGAAAATCGATATCAAATGATTGCAATCAAATTGATTATGCAACATGGATTGGGGAATTAATGCTGTTCTCCACCCGGTGGTAGGTGCTGTTATCTCAAATTCGAACTGCGCCTCAGTTATGTTGAAAAAACAAACGTGGAAGCACTTTCTTCTTCTCAAAAGACAGTTTTTTTTATACTTGGTAACAGTACAATTGTGTACTGGCTTGCCAACGTGTGTTGTGACAGAGTTGCATTCTCAAGACATAAAATATATGCGCTACTATATCATCCCAAACATATTGCATGCTTGAGCGCATCATAAATTGGTACAACCTAAGGTTATTTACCAGGGCCGTTTCTACCACTAGGCAGGACTAGGCGGCCGCCTAGGGCGGCAAAAGTTGGAGGGCGGCCGGCCGGCGGCAAAAATCATCAGTGACTCTGAGTTGAAGTTCAACTTCAAGTTCTGCAGTTTAGTTATAATTAAACGTTAAGTCGCAGAGAAGGAGCTGTGGAAAGCACTGGTCTCAGGCGGTGGGAGGGGCCTGTCGCCTTGGCTACATAAACATGACGTCATCATACCTACGAGAGCGCTACGGGTGAACTGAAAAATGCGCACTGGATAGGACACCGGGTCTGGGAGGGACTCGTTCACTTAAAGTTTAAGTGAACGAGTCCCTCCTAGTCCCGGTGTCCTCGGATCCAGTGTCTTAAAGGGACGCTTCATTAGGGAGTGTCCCAGTTATTGCTCGACTGTCCTATTCTTTCATGCTCAGAGTAAGTTTAGACAGACCGTTTCGGTGCAGCTCTGGTACTAATGGCCACATTCGACGTCGCAGTGCGGTTGCACGTGAAATGCTTCTCGAATTATCGGGCTCAATAACTGATGGGCGCCTTAGAGACTCAATCGTTCAGATTGGCACAGCTTTGCGTGTCCCACTGTCATCTCGATGGTTATGGAGACATAATGTGTTATCTTGGCTACATTTGGCATTGGCGTTTTCTGCTTATGCTAATCCTGATGTGTATAACCAGCGAGGTAGTGTTTAGTGGGAAGAAAGGCTTCTAGGCACTCACCAGACTGAGCGAGGGTTCATGATTAAGAGGCAGCGGTTAAAAAAGTAGATCTGAGAGAGGGTATTAAAGGACACGACAAAGAAGCAGTGCCTTAAATGACATTTACACGATTTTTTTAAGTGTGCATGAGAAATTCGTTTGATTGTGCATGTACAGTTATTGTTTTACACTTCTATATGCAAAAACGTCCATTTCATTATTCTGGTTTAATTTACCCTTCTGTGCACAGAGACTTCTATGGAAGCATCTCTCTGTCTCTGCTTCCAAGCCCTTCCCATCTTCAGCACAGATGCCCCTCAGCGTGGAAATTCCTGATCCCTCTCCCTGCCACCCAGGGACCATGATGGATTTAATGTAGCCGAAGCCGAGAATATGTATCTGGACACCTCACCTCACTCTTATCTTAAAGGTCACTCCTGTATCATTCAGCCGACTTCTCACTTTTGCTGTCCCCCCCCCGTGTTTGTTGTGTAATGTTGTTACAAAGATGGCATGGGAATCTGGGATCGTATCTGGGAAGGAATGGGGCGGCTGGAGAGTGTGTAAAGAGGCAAGAGAGGAGGATCAGAAGTGACTGGAAGTGAGTGAAAGAGGGAGGAGGCCAGGGAGAGGTTGGATGGAGGAGAACTGGGGAACAAGCTAAGAGAGAAAGTCAGCAGTAAAAGGAAGAAAGATGGGGATGAAACAATGATACAGGGAGAGATGGGGAACCGTGAAAAGAAGCTGAGAGCAATTAAATGAGTAGAGAGAAGTGAAAGGAGAGAGAGAGAGGTGAAAAGTGGAGATATGAGGCTCTGAGAAATTGAGAAGCGATAAGCTTTAGCGAACGAGTGAGTAAGGAGTACGAAACAAGGAAAGGAGGTGACAGGAGTGAAAGGGAGTAGAGAGGAGCAACACTGAGGAGAAAGGGAGTAAAAGGAGGAGAGTCACAAAAGACAGAATTGGAGAGATGGAAAAGCAGGAACTTTCAAAGATAGGAGAAAGACGCAGTAAATCAGATATCAGAAGAGGGAACACTAAAAAGAGGAATTAGGCTTGTTTCCAGGCCCAGTAGGTGAAGGGAGCCCTATGCAGTCCCGAAGGTGGGATCGCACTATCTCTTCCTCACCTGGATGTTGGGACCATGGTCTGAGAGAACGGACCTGGCTTCTAAAGTCTCTGAAGCAGCTATGGTTGAGAAGTCTGGCCTGGATGACAGAGGGAGAGAGTGATGGTAGTAAAAGGGAGGGGGCGGCATTTTTCAGTTCTCGCCTAGGGCGGCAAAACACCTAGAAACGGCCCTGTTATTTACCATTCTGTACTTGTTATTTGCTATTTTGTACATTTGTTTTACCATCCAGTTTAAAAGAACATCTCCATTATTTTTACAATTGACCCAATAATAGAGTGCAATTGTCTTTTTGTAGTTTACTTTAATCTCACGAAAGTGAAGTATAACAGATTCAGAAAAGTGACTATTAACATCTGCACTATTTTAACCAAAATAAAACCCCACCCCATAGATATCTGTCAGAAGAGTAAAACCTATTTTCTTCAAGATTTAAATACTTCCTGGTATTTATGCACCAAAAAGATCACGTGTCAGTCAGCCAGTCAGTCAAAATCTTTATTCGGCTGAATAACTGCCATAAAAGAACACATAAAAAATAGCATGATAAAATTTAACCAACATGATCAATGCATGGAAAATAATTTTCCGACAATATTACGGAGCCGAACTGCAGAGGAAATGTATTTATAAATCATTAAACAGGTAAATTCATCATTTAAAAGAAGTAAATAATATAATGCGGGCTGACACTTTCTTATATTTAAAAATCTTAACAATGGTTTTAAAAAGGCACGTCCCGGGTTAAGATAAAGTTTGCAAAAACACATAAAGTGCAAGGTGCTCTGTGCGGACATTGAATCACATGGACACAATTCTAATTTGGCATCACAATGTGCGTCACGTGGATAAGAGACCAAAAGATGAGAAATACCCATCCTAAACCTAATCAGATAAAACATTTTGGCATTATTGAAATAAAAAGAAAGGTAGGATTCAATTCTTGGGGAGCTAACTAACAATGAATGCTCTACGACCCTTTTTTTAACCATCTCTTGACTGTCTCTAACATGCTTCAGATGAGAAAGAAAATCTCTTTTCAGCTTAGCTCTTGGGATTGCGGATATGTTTCCGGGAGTGTCAAAACAATCCTGCAGTCCCAACTTCTTCAATTGTTCTTGCATATATAAAAACCAGGGAATTTTTTTCACACAATCCAATTTCAAACAGTCCAAAATTATATCACGGTTCAGGGCTGGTTCCTCTTTTATCCAAATATTATGCAACAAAGGTGCTAATTGTGTGCGAAAAGATAATGGTATTACACCCAATTCATTATGACAAATGGTGGCGGGGGTGCTTTTGGGTACTGTCAACGCACGTTTTAAAATCAAATTTTCTGCTCTCTGGAGACCCAAAACGTTAGTACAACCCCAAACTCTGGCACCATACAAAGTAACGGCGCACTTGCGTGCTTTGTAAATATCTATAATGGCTTTTATGGGGCGAGAGGCAAGTTTTTTTGTAAATCTAAAAATGGCCTCCACATTTTTGTTAAAACCTCCAATCTTTGTGTCGACTAAGTGAGACCAAGAGTTTTTTTCATTAAAAAGGATGCCAAAATAAGAAAAAGTTGGCACCTGAAGCAATTTTTCATTCTTTATGTAAAAAGATTTTGTTTTTGAGGGGGATTTGCCCACCACCATAACGTTTGATTTTGCAACATTGGTTTTTAGGCCAAGGTCACTCATAAAATCATTAAAACTGTTTAAAAGCCTTTGCAATCCCACCCCAGTTCTCGACATAAAACACAGTCATCAGTGTATAGTAATGCTGGAAGGGACCTACAGCCTATCATGGGTGCATCTACATTTCCAGTTCTGATGTGGCTTTCTAAATCGTTTATATATAAACAAAATAAAAAAGGAGCGAGTACGCATCCCTGACGGACCCCACAATCCATCTTTATTGGTGAGGTAAGTTCACCATCTGCTCCATATCGCACTCTCCCTGTGACTCCCTGGTGCATTGCTGCTAGAAAGTGGACAATAGATGAATCAATGCCCATAAGCAGCATTTTTTCCCAGAGCCTCCCCCTCTGCACCCAGTCAAAGGCTGAAGTCAGGTCCATAAACCCGAAGTATAAAGACCCTGACTTAGCCATAGTGTATTTGCCAATGACCAGGTGCAGATTAAGGCACTGTTCTACAGTGCCCAAACCTTTCCTGAAGCCGTATTGTACATCAGAGAACTTCCCATTTTCTGCTATCCATGTCTCCAACCTCTCTAGTATTACTCGTCCCATGATCTTGCAGGAGCAATCAATTAGAGATATCGGTCGGTAACATTTAGGGTCCGACCTGTCTCCCTTTTTGTATATAGGGACTATTATAACCGATCTCCAGGAATCCGGAGGACCCTGGGCCGCATAGCATCTCAATATATTGGTTAGCAGGGGGTGCCACAAGGAGATATTAGCTAAAAACAGGTCCGCGGGTATGCCGTTCGGCCCCGGAGCCTTATTCTTTACAGAATGAGATAGCGCCCTATTTACCTGGTCTAAGGTTGGGGGATCCAAAGTAGATGCCACATATTGGAAGTCTGCACCGCAGTGTGCATCAATACTAGTCCCGTAGAGACCAGCAAAATGTTTCACCCAAGTCTCTGGCATGATTGTTACGTCAATATTACCATTTTTTGTGTCACTAAAATACTCTTGATTAACAGTTTGCCAGAAGAATCTAGGGTCTCTGCTCTGGCATGCCACATGTAGTTGGCCCCATGCTTCTTGCCTGATTTCCATCTTGCGTTTCTCTAGAGCGCGCTTATAATCCGTGCGTGTCTGTCTCACTTCCACCATATTATGAGGTCTGAATTTTAATGTCTTGATTAATTTATTGTGTAGCTGAGAACATTCACTATTGAACCACCTTTTGTTGCTCCGTGTTCTATCAATGTGGTTCTTAGTTAAAAGCACCTTAATTGTCTCAGTTATTGCCATGAATGATTTGATCATGACTGGTGCGTTTATACTAACTTCCAGGCAATCCAAAACTTGCCTGAGATTGGTTTTTATGATCTCCTCCAGGACAAGATCTGGGTTGACAGTGGACCATGGCCGTGTTAACCCCTTGTTTTTAGTATAGGACAAGGGGGATATTCTGACTGGCGTGATTAAGTCATCAGTTGGGGCCACTAGTTCTAAAGTTAGTGGATAGTGATCACTAAAATATATTTTGGGTATATTAAAAATCACTGATTGTGAATTAAAATAATCAGACAAAACAATAAAGTCAATCAAAGTGCCTTGGCCTCTGCCAACATATGTTACCACATCAGAATTTAACAATTCTATAAAATCTAAAGTTAAAAATAATGAAAATTTCAATAACAGGGAATTAAAAATGTTCCCACAAGAGCTGTGTTCAAAATGATAGCCACCCGCCGTGTCCCCCGCTAATCGGTGACATGCAGCGCGTTTGGACAGGGGACATAATTTACAATTAAAATCGCCCCCCCCAGAGCACTACACAGTCCGTTTTTATCTCCTCTATGTGTTTCGTTAATGCAATTTCCAATTCTTGTGCAATAGTAATATTTATATTATTGAAATTGTTGTGATAAAAATTGACAACCACCAAAATCAGGTTTTTCCTAAGCAAAATATTAATGATCTGAAAATGCGGTGACTCCAACTGCATTTTCCTTACTCTGCCATTTAATATTGTTGAAACCAGAGTTAATAATCCTCCTTTATCGTCGCCACCTGCGGAGGCTCTAGCTGGTGTGTGAATGGAGTAAAAGCCATTTATGTGAACTATGTCACGCAGCCAGGTTTCCTGAAGACAAACTATGCTATACTTCCCAACAAAAGCTACCCAATCTTCAATTTCTAGTTTGTGTGACAGCCCTGCTATATTCCAAAAGAGACTGCTGTATGCAGTTACGCTGGTCTGACTAGTATGCTCGCTCTCTTATCAGCAAGTAACTGCAACACCGCCTTCTTCTATTAGCGTATCTATTGGCACATTAGAGTCCAGCACCCCCAGGGATGGTACATCAGGCGGTGCTGGCAAAAACTCCAATATGCCATCAGTAATGGAACTAACAGGGTCAGACACTATGGGATGTGTTAGACATAACAAACCACCCAGATTGGACTGACAAACTTCTCTTAAAGATTTAATATTAGGAGATGATGATGGAATCGCTATTGGAACATGATAGTTAACACTGTCTATTTCAGGAGGAGGGTATGATGGGATTGAATTTTCAACACAGGGCACCCTCGAAAACTGACAGTTCAGTCATTCCACTTGATCTAAAGGGGAAAAATAATTAAAAGTTGGAATGGTGAACGGAGAAAATGTTTTAGGGTGTAAGGGGGCGTGACCAGTGGCTTTATTTAACAGCGGCTTATAGAAATATCTTAGTGGTACAGCTTCAATAGTGCCCCCCGCGCCGTTACTCCAGGGGAGTCTGTCCATAAGCCAATGTACAAAGGTCCTGTCCCTAAAATTTTCAACAATACAATCTCCTGTTTCAGTTTTTGCCTGTGGGCCCACCCATGACAAACGTTCAACATTATTTATGTTATCATGTAAAACATCACTTCTTGACTAATCGATAGTCTTTGCCAACCAGTGCACTGTTTTATTTTTGAGCTGTTTCCAGTCTTCTTCCTTATTGATTGGCAAGGAGGGGACATTTTTAAGGACAATGACATAAGGGGTGGCTTCTGGGGGAAGGTGGAGTGTTCTCAGGTTACTTTTACGGGTACCGACTAAATGTTTGTTGTGATTACTACCCGTGGGATTAAGCTCCCTTTTTTTCCCAGGCACAGATGTAGAGACTGACCGTCCTTTTTCTGGTTGATTTAGTAGTTGCATTGCAGTCTGGGTGTTGTTAGTAACACAGATCACAGGTGTCGGTATCAGAGAAGGAGGGGACGCCTGGGAGAGGTCCAAATTAACATTAGGAACGGAGTCAGTCATAATTTCCGGGCCTGAAGTTACCTTTGAGACACTAGAACCAATTAATATCTTTAGCGATACATCAATGCTGTTTAACACCCCTACAAGAGGATCAATAATTGACTTGATGATGACCTCCACCGAGCCTGTAAAGTGTTTGATTAACACGCTATCCCCCAATGGCTCAATATTCATAGGGTCCGTAACAATGTCCAAAGTTTGAGTCTTTGGTACTGGCTTTCGAGGAGGGGCCGCAATTTTCTTACGTGTTGCCGTGGGCAATGTATCTTTCTTGGCTTTCCCACAGGCCTAAGATTTTTTGGATGGCGGTGGGCAAAGGGTATCAATAAACCCCCCCTCCTGAATGGTGCCAGTATTAACTTCATCCCTACTTGTATCCAAGCTAGTAGATGCAATGTGTTCCAATGTTTTATCATGCTCGCGTGCAATCTCCGTTGAGGTGCCATTTTGTAGTGCTCTTTGGGTTTCCCCCAGTCTCTCCTCCACAGACTCTATTTCACTTGTTATTGCCCCCATTGCTGTTGTTAAAAAATTAGTGATCAATGAAGTTAACGGCCGGGCCTTAGCATAGGTCATAATTGTTATACGTTTCCCCATTTCCTTACCTTTGAATAAAACATCCTCCAACGCGCTGGCTATACCAGAGGGCTTTTCCAGGCGCTCCTTATCAGTATCAGTATCGTCCAACCAAGGGCCCTGGCCCAGCCCAGCCTCGTCCAGACGCGGACGCGCCCGGGCTTTCGCGTCCCGCGCTGCGGGAGCCCGCAGCCCCTTTTAGGCGCCTCCTGGCGCGAAGGTTACACGTGGGCGCGGGCGCCTACCGCTAGGTTTGCTGGGCAATGGAGTCCTGTACCCCTGTCGACCCTCTGCCGACTGTTCACAGCAAGGTTCCGGCGGTCCGGTGGGTAGTAAAGTGCTCTGTGCTTTTTCACCAAAAAAGAAAACGGCTTCCGCGCTGCGGGAGCCCGCAGCCCCTTTTAGGCGCCTCCTGGCGCGAAGGTAACACGTGGGCGCCTCCCGCTAGGTTTGCTGGGCAATGGAGTCCTGTACCCCTGTCGACCCTCTGCCGACTGTTCACAGCAAGGTTCCGGCGGTCCGGTAGGTAGTAAAGTGCTCTGTGCTTTTTCTGTATTTATGCAACAAAAAGATCACGTGCTGTATTGACCCAGAAACGGATCCACCATCATCTTAGTACAGTATGTCAAATGATTATTGCTATTGGGTGTGCTCTTGAGTCCAGACTAGCTCTTGACTAACCATATTAGATTAAAATCCTTCTAAATTCCTACTGAAAAAATGCCTATCTTATGCAGAATACTGTTTCTACATAGATTTATCTTGGACTATGCTGCACAATTGCAGAGTTGTGCACCGTTCCTTTTCTGAAAAAACACTTGCTGTCAGTTGTTTTCGTGCTTTGGGTGCAGTGTTTGAGATGGCAGTTTTGAGCTTCAGAAGCTCTTCTTCTAGGCTCTCCAAGAGCCATCATAGGTTTGCATGTCAAGTCATTTTGTCCCCCCTTGACTAGGACTCGTGACCACAGCTACCAGCTCTGTTCATTGAATTACTGAGAAGGTAGAACCTTGCAAACAGCCTTGCTGTTTGAGTCCAACAGTGAGCTGAAGACCCCACTGTTTCTTGGCCCATGGGAACCTCATTCCATTCATAGAAGCCATATTCAGTCAAGCGGGAATTCCAATTAGCAGCAACGTTCTTCAACTGACTTAAAGATGTTCATGATCGTGGTTCACAGCTTGCCATTTTATAGGTAGATCATTATTTTTGATTGGTGGATTTCCTGTCCCGTTAACTTACTAATAGTACACTTTTCTACCTGCTGCCTTCACACTCTTTTTTCCTAAGTGTGGGTCTTTTGAAATAAAATGTGACATGTCAGAGTACTCATGCTGCATATCTTCTCCGTCCAAGATGGCTACTGAGTTACTATTAAAAAAAGATCTTTGTTTTCTACCAGTCCTTCCTGCTTCCTCCTTGAAACGACTTGAGCCCAAGTGGCAGAGAGTGATGAGATCACTCTGAGCGTGATGAGATCACTCTGAGCGTGAGCTCCAATACTTAATGTGCATGTTATGGATGAGCTGTATGCAAACAGTTATTTTCAGCCTGCCTCGGGTGACGAATTGTTCCCTGTGATAAATGACAAAGACTTTTAATGCTTTTTACAGGTAGCCAGTTAACATAGAAAAGTAACTCTTTCTTACAACACCAATGGTTGTTTTGAAATCTGTTTATAAAACACACAGTTCAGAAGTATATTTATTTAGGCATTTTTAAATCAATTGTCAGTGCATTATGCATAGAAGCAGTCAACACTAAAAACAAATAACAGTACAAATCATGTAAGGAGGCAAGACCAGCTTGATGCTTGCAAGTGGAAGAGGGGGAGAATGTTGGGAGGGAGGGAACAGGAAACAGCAATCAAAGTTTCTCTGATCCAGTAGGATTCTGGCGGGCTCCTTTCAACAAGTACTCTAAAGAAATAGAAGCCATGGTGAAGGAAAAAAGTCTGATACCTTTAGGGAGTGTGTTGAGCAATCTACAGGCAATGCACAAGAATTCTTGCTTTGCAGTTTGGAGCTTAAAGCTCATGGCACCTCAGGAATTGGTTGAGATAACTTTTCTTGACCTTGACCTGCTTCAAAAGTTAGTATCTGAAAGAGACAGTTAGTTATAGATTCCTTACCTTTAGAATTACCCCAGGCGTCAAACTGGATCCAGAGAATTTTTTCTTAGCAGTACCCCTGTGCGTCGGTAGATGGTGTCGGTCGACTCCGTGTCCGTCGTCGGCGTTGTGGTCGCCGGGATGACGTCGCGGTGTCTACTTATACGCTGTCCCTGCGCGCTGACATCAGTTCTTTCTTTTTCCACGCCAGCCTAGCGCAGATCCGGAGAGAGCTACCCCTTTAGTCACTTTTTCACTAAACGTTTTCGACGTTTTGTCGACTTCTTTTTATAGTCTTTGTCTCCTGGTGTGCGAGGGATGTCCCATCGTCGGACCGGCTTCAAGCCTTGTGAGGCCTGTCACAGGCTGATGTCTGTGACGGACCCGCACCTCTTGTACCTTTGGTGTCTGGAGCGCGACTACGACCCAAAGTCATGCCCTGACTGCCGGGCCATGAATCCAAAGTCTTTGCGGGAGCGGTCCCGAACGTTCTTGGAGGCCTGGTGGTCAGCTCCACGTCGCTCCCAGTCTTGTTCAAGAGGAAGGTCTCGAGGCTGCTCCCAGAGCCCCCACACCTCGTCCCATTCCAAGACTTCGAAGTCCTCGGGTAAGGCGAAGCACAAGAAGAAGGCGAAGAAGCATCAGCGCTCTTCGCCTTCTCCCTGTCGGTCGGCTGACGCGACGTGGGACCCGGTGCGTTGTCGCTCTAGGGGTCCATCTCCGGTGCCTTCTTCAGGGATGACTCCGCGCCTCCCGCTGCTTCCGGGAGCCGGGGTGTCCCCTGCCCAGCTTTGTACAATTTACGAAGCCCTCCACCGTATCTTTGGGCAGCCTGACTCCGCCGGCACGCCTTCGGGCCCCGCTGAGCCAGTTGGGGGACCTGGTCCTTCGATACCGGCGGCTCCAGACCCGGCAGGCCCCCGCGGACCCAGGCCTGGATCCGGATCGACACTGGTCAATCTTACCCGACCTTCCCCGGTGCCGATCCCGACGACGACGCCCCTGGGATGGACCCAGAGCCAGACCGACGTCGCTCGACGTCGAATCCGACGCCGGAGGGTACTTTTGTTCTCCTGTTCATCCCTGGTGTTCCCTATCGCCCAGAAGCTGGTGTTGAGGATTGGGAGGGGTCGCTGGACCCTTTGGCAGACCAGCTTGAAGAGCTGAACTGGAGAGAGGACCTGGGTGACGCCAGCAGTCTGGACACTTCTCCAGACCTTTGTATGCTTTCTCCCCCTACCGTGGCTACAGAGGAGGGAGCGTCTTACGCTGTGGTGGTGCGAAGGGCAGCCGAGGCCTTGGGCCTGGAGCTCCCTTCAGTGGCAGTCAGGACTAATCTCCTGACAGAGGTGCTTCAGCCTGGGGCAACCTCCTCTGAACCTGTTCTGCCCTTCAACGAAGCCCTCATGGATGTGCTTCTGGGCACCTGGTCCAAGCCCAGCACAGGGGCTCCTGTGGAAAGGGCGATTGCCCGCTGCCACCGCTCGGCTCCGGGCGACCCAGTTTTCCTCGCCCAACACCCTTCCCACGAGAGCTTGGTGGTCCAAGCCTCTTCTTCCAACGGCGCATTCCCTTTTGCTCCCCCAGACAGGGAATCCGAGAAGCTGGATCATCTTGGGAAGTGCATGTTCTCTTCCTCCAGCTTGACACTGTGGTCCGTGAATACCGCATGCCTCTTGGACAGATACTCCCATACTATCTGGGATACATCGTGCAAGTGCTGCCTCAGTGCCCGGAGGAGGCCCGAGCCGTTCTCTCCCAAGCAGTGGCAGATGGGAGGGATGCAGCTAAATTCATGATTAGATGTGGACTGGATAGCACCGACAAACTAGGCAGACCGATTGCCACGTCGGTAGCCCTTAGGCCTTACGCCTGGTTGAGGACGTCTAGGGATGTCGGGGGATGTCCAGTCAACCTTGCTGGACATGCCCTTCTATGGCCGTCGCCTTTTTGGCAACAAGGCAGACTCGGTGCTGGAGCGCTTTAAGGATACTCGTGCTACGGCCAGATCCTTGGGCCTTGCTGCATCTTCCCGTCCACCCCAGTCTGCTTTTTGCCCCTTTCATGGCTACGGAAGGGGCACCCCACCACGTCCGGCCCAGTCTAGCCACTGGTCCACACAAGCTGCCCAGCCTCTGCGTGGCCGTGGACGTGGGACCCAGCGACCTCGGGGGTCTGGGAGCCAGCGGGCGGGCCAGTTCACCCTTTCCCCCCCTGCAGCATCGTCCAAGCCTTCCTAGTCCAACTTTTCAGGGCCATCAATGGCCAGTGGGCGGCAGGATTCGCAAGCACCTCCCCCACTGGCGATCCATCACGTCGGACAGGTGGGTTTTGCAAATAGTCCAAAGGGGCTACTCCCTCCCCTTCGAGACTACCCCTCCCTCCGTGCCACCTTCTTTCGATCACATGTCGGAGGATCATTTAGCGCTTCTCTGCCAGGAAGTTTCAGCTCTCTTGGCCAAGGGTGCTATCGAGAGGGTCCCTGCGCCAGAAGTAGGTTGTGGTTGCTATTTCTGCTACTTTCTGGTGCCCAAAAAGGACTAAGCCTGCGTCCTATCCTAGACCTCAGGGCCCTCAACTGCTTCCGCTGCAAGGAGAAGTTCAAAATGCTCACATTGGCTCAGGTCCTGTCTGCCCTCGACCCTGGAGACTGGATGGTAGCATTGGACTTTCAGGACGCCTATTTCCACATCCCCGTCCTGCCAGCCCACAGATGCTACCTACGGTTCGTAGTATGCCACGAGTATTTTCAGTTCACAGTGCTCCCCTTTGGCCTTACCAGTTCCCCTTGGGTGTTCACGAAGGTGATGGCTGTGGTCGCAGCTCATCTGCACAGATCAGGGGTTCCAGTCATCCCCTAGCTCGACAACTGGCTGTTGAAGGCGGGCTCGCCCCAGTCTGTCGTCGCCCACCTCCAGACTATGGCGGACCTCCTGCATTCGCTTTGGTTCACTATCAACGTGCCGAAGTCACACCTGACTCCCTCTCAGACGCTTCCTTTCATCGGAGTTGTTCTAGATACAGTGCAATTTCCGGCTTATCCTCCCGAGCAGCCAGTCTGGGATATTCGGGCTATGATACCGATGTTTCAGCCTCTGTCCCGGATTTCGGTGAGAATGACCTGAGGCTGCTGGGCCTCATGGCCTCCTACATCCTGCTGGTGGATCATGCCAGATGGCATATGCGGGCTCTGCAGTGGGACCTGAAGTTCCAGTGGGCGCAGCATCAGAGGAATCTTTCCGACTACACCCAGATCTCGTAGGGAACTGCACAACAACTTCAGTGATGGTTAACAAACCAAGCTTGGGTCAGAGGCAGATCCCTCTTCCTTCCCCAACCAGACCTCACTGTAGTGACAGATGTGTCACTCCTGGGATGGGGTGGCCATCTGGGAGAGGCGGAGATCAGAGGAGTCTGGTCTCCGGAGGAGTCCGAGCTCCATATCAACCTGTTGGAGCTCCGGGCGATCCGCCTGGCACTGAAAGCATTCCTACCCTCTCTCAAAGGGAAAGTGGTGCAGGTGTTCACAGACAACACCATCGACATGTGGTACTGCAACAAACAGGGCAGGGTGGGGTCGTGGACCCTATGTCAAGAGGCTCTTCACCTTTGGACATGGCTGGAACATCAGGGCATGACCCTGGGGGTTTCAACACCTGGCAGGTCCTCTGAACGCCAGGGCAGATGAACTCAGCCGTCAGTGCCTGGTAGATCACAAATGGAATGGCGTCTTCACTCGGAGGTGGTGCAAGGTCTCTTTCAGCGGTGGGGAGAGCCTTGGTTAGATTTGTTCACCACCGAAGAGAACACGCAATGTCAGCACTTCTGCGCATTGGAGTTTTCAAGGTGGCACTCACTCAGCGATGCTTTTCGCCACGAGTGGACCTGCGGCCTCCTGTACGCCTTTCCGTCTGTACCACTTCTGCCAAGAGTGCTGAAGAAGATCAAGCGTGACCGGGCCCAAGTTATTCTTGTGGCTCCAGACTGGACATAGAGAGTCTGGTACCCAGAGCTCCTGAGCATGGCCATCAATCCTCCACTCAGACTGCCCCTTCTGGAGGATCTTCTGTCCAGCAGCAGGGGATGGTTCTTCACCCGAACCTGTCCAGTCTCCACCTCCTTGCATGGAGATTGAGTGGCGACAGTTGACAGCTTTTGACCTTCCACCCAAAGTCTGTAACTTCATCTTGGCAGCCATGTGTCTCTCCACTAAAACGGTATATGCCTGCAGATGTAATAAGTTTGTGGCATGGTGCAAAGCTAAGGCTGTGGATCCCCTTTCTGCCCCTCTTTCAGAGGTCCTCTTGTATATACTTTCTTTAGCCCAGCAGGGCTCTGCTCTGGGCACTCTTAAAGGCTATCTTGCAGCTATCTCTGCCTTCCTTATTCAAGTCCCCAATTGTAAATAGATTTTTTAAGGGCATTACTCATCTCTTTCCTCCATCTCCTTTCATAATGCCCTAGTAGGACTTGAATGTCGTTTTAACTTATCTTATGTGTGCTCCCTTCGAGCCTTTTCACAACTGTCCTCTCAGGCTCCTCACTCTGAAAACTGCCTTCTTTGTTGTCATCACCTCTGCTCGCAGAGTGAGTGAGCTTCAAGCTGTATCTTCTAAGCAACCCTTTCTTCTCTGTGCATCCGGACAAAGTGGTGCTTAGGACAAGGCTCTCCATCCTTCCTACAGTGTTTACACCATTTCACATAGGACAAACAATCACTTTGCCCACCTTTATCCCACCTCCGCACCCTTCCAAGGAGAAGGAGAGACTCCACAGTCTGGACCCAAAACGTTATCTATCCTTCTACCTTGACTGCACGAAAGATTTCCGGGTGGATGATCAACTCTCTGTTGGCTATGTAGGTGCCAAGATAGGCTGGGCTGTTCAAAAGCATACCATCTCTCGATGGGTTGTCCTTTGTCTTAAAATCTGTTACGCTTTAGCGAAAAAGGAACCTCCAGTGGGGCTCCGTGCTCATTCCACTAGAGCTACGGCAGCAACCACTGCATTGGCAATTGGAGTCCTGCTTCTTGATATCTGTCAGGCAGCCACGTGGGCATCCTTGCACACATTCACCAGACATTACTGCCTGTACAGCCAAGTCCGGAAGGATGGCTATTTTGCCCGTTCAGTCCTCAAGGACTTTCTGGTGTGAACTTGGCTCGCAGACCTTCCTCCAAGGTTGGTATTGCTGGGGTATCTATTCTAAAGGTAAGGAATCTAATACCTTCGGTAACAATGTATCTGGAAGAGACATATGTTAGTTATAGATTCCTTACCGCCCCACCCATCCTCCCCGCTCTGCGAACTGACTTCTAAGGATAGGGACTCCCTTACAGGGCCCTAGTTGTGGTGCACCAGTGGTCAGTGTCTTTCATGGCTCTGCTCTTCTTGCGTGGAAAGTCATGTCAGAACTGACGTCAGCGCACAGGGGCTAAGTAGACACCGCATTGTCATCCCGGTGACCACGACGCCAACGACGGACGCAGAGTTGACCGAAGCCACCCACCGACGCGCTCTGTGAACTGACTTCTAAGGATAGGGACTCCCTTACAGGGCCCTAGTTGTGGTGCACCAGTGGTCAGTGTCTTTCATGGCTCTGCTCTTCTTGCGTGGAAAGTCATGTCAGAACTGACGTCAGCGCACAGGGGCTAAGTAGACACCGCATTGTCATCCCGGTGACCACGACGCCAACGACGGACGCAGAGTTGACCGAAGCCACCCACCGACGCGCAGGGGTACTGCTAAGAAAAAATTCTCGGGATCCAGTCTGACGCCTGGGGGTAATTCTAAAGGTAAGGAATCTATAACTAACATATGTCTCTTACAGATACATTGTTACCGAAGGGAAGTAACTTGTTCTTCTCATGTACTTTATCAATTGCCTTAAACACAGTATAATGTGTTCTTGAATGCCTTAAAGCAGATGCTAGTGCAGTCTTATTAGCAGTGTGTGATTTGATAATATTTCTCGGCTCCCTCTACTGTTTTAGAGGGCTGACATTGTCCTGGCCAAGCCTTCTGAAATTGTGATTCCTCAGTCCAGGTGTGATATATTGTTAGCTTGAATCACATGACAGAATTCTTCCAAATGCATCTACTTATGAAATTGAGAAATTTAGTATTTTAGGTTTTAAACACTATTGCACAGCAAACAATAGATTTATTGTATTAACTTTTTGTACATAATGATGGACGTAATGAGCAAATTTGAAGCACTGTATTAGAGTTGCAATTTAAAACATTGTACATTACTTGTGTGTTGTATTTATTGAGCTAACCTACTATTGTTATAATGTAAATTAATTTCTTGTATATTTGAACCTTTTCTGTGCATTGCACCTTAGAGTACTGTTGTAAGTCTATTGGTTTTATCTTGTACTTAGAGCTCAGTGTACTGTATATTGTATGCATCACTTTTTAAAAATGCTTTTATTGTTTTTATGTGGACCTCTTCGAGTTCCAAATCATAATAAATAAATCTTGTAATCTTGATAATATTTCTCGGCTCCCTCTACTGTTTTTGAGGGCTAACATTGTCCTAGCCAAGCCTTCTGGAATTGTGATGCCTCAGTCCAGGTGTGATGTATTGTTAGCTCGGATCACATGACAGAAGTCTTCCTGAGCAATTACAGCTTTAATGTTACGCAACAAATGGAGCTGGTAAATAGCTGTTTTGTAACTTATTCCTCTTGTGATTGGATAACTAAGTTGCTATCAATGTAAAGCCTAACGATGTGTCTGCCGGAACCGGCTTGAAATAGATGCCAAGGCATTTGTAGTTTTCCAGCAGCCAACACTGCATGTTTTGATGTTTCTGCAGTTTACATACTTCACTCTTGTCTGGATTTAGCTTATATTAGAGTTATAACTTCCACATTTCAAGATTGCTTATGACACAGCAAAGTTTGTTATGTTGTTTTGGGGCAACACATTGAGTTAAAGTTGCGTGGTGTATTGTTAAAGATAGACGTTTATCGGTTGTTCCAGCCATTAAAAGTCCCAGTGGCTCCACGTAAATATTAATTCACTGCAGGGAAAATGTGTCCCCCCCCCCCCCCAACCCTCCTCCCCACTAACAAAAAGGGAGGTATAATCCTTTAGTTATTAAAGACTTCCCTTCAGGTTCAGATTTTCACCACAAAAGTGGTTGTATGACAAGAAACCCCTTATTATGACTGTTGGTACCACCAAGGTACAAAGGGCATGAAGATCATGATTGAACGCTGCTCTTGCTGACTTCTAGTACCAGTTAACAAGAAGTGTAGAAGACACTGATGACACAGAGACCCATTCCTGCATTGCAGCTCCTTTGTGAAAACATACACTTAGCTGATGCAGAAATATCCCTCTTCTAGTTACCTCTGTTTTGCCTAAACTGCAGAGGAAGACATGTAAATGATCCTGTTTCCCTGCATAGATTTCCAACACAGAGCAGAGTCCAAAATAAGTTTAATTGTACAGCACAAAAAAGCTGATCACTCTTCTGAAAGGATAGTCTTCCTCAATTATTCTACAGCACTAACACTTTAACTCTCTGTTTGGCCTTACAGATGGGGAAAGTCATATGTCATTGTGCAGAGGAAATAATAAGTCCAATAGGATACTAAATAAGGGCATTAGAATTCAGAAAAAGAAAAGTCAAATCCCTAAATTGCCTCATCAGCAATATTCAATCATGTGTTTCTTTGTTGGACTATTAGAAAGATCCCTGCCACATTATTTGCTGGCCCAGTAATATAATATTGTCTGTAAACTAATATTGTTTTGAATACTCTGGCATTTAGTTATGTTAAACTGCAAACAGTTATGGTTGCCTTAGCAGTGTTAATTATGTTGGCTTGTAGGATGACTGAGTCCTTACCTTGTCAGCTAAAGAATCATGTACCATTTTGTGCAAGCATACCATGGTGTTTACAATCATCCATTATTGTTTGTGAAAATTCTTTAAAAGATTTTGAGAGGAAGTAAACCCATTGACTTTGTCTCAATAACCTTGATATTACAAGGAATCTACTATACTGCTTTATTCAAACGTTTTTGCTTAGAACATTTATAGATAGTTTGTTACCTTTGGCAACACTAACCTGGGCACTGCCCATTGGATTGTATCATGCATTCTATTCTAGAGTGCTTTTGGGTTGAGCTGCTCCTGCTTCAGTGTCCCATGTTTATGTTGCTGAAGACAAGGTAGCTTTAGAGTCTTTCACAGGATGAATTTGGAGTAACATGTGGAAAAGTGATTTGGGCGGCCTGGTATTTGCAAACATAGCGCATGTGCTGCTTATTGCAGAATGAGCTTATAGTGTTCTCAGTCCATGCTGAAGAACATCTACCTCTAGCTCTATTCTAGATGTCATGGACGCCTTCAAAGGGAGTGACTAATGTTTTGAAAACGTCTTATGATCTGCCAAACAAGACATTCTCTGTCCCATATGCTGTGAAACTGCTTCAAAATATCCATAAGTATCATGCTGATCACAGAGCCCAATTCACTATTTAATGTTATGTTAATGTTAATGATATTTATACAAATCAGAGCTGCACCGCTTAGCGACAATGTTCAAATATCATGTAAGTGGTGGATTTATGTGAAGCCACGAAGCCGTTGTACACAAATCAATTTTTTTTCTTCTTTCTTTATTGATATATTCTTTAAAAGAACAAACAGCCAACGCGTTTCGTCCTACACACAGGACTTCTTCAGGGCGATATTAAATCTGTATGACAAGTTAGAAATGAGTAGATACTATAGTAACCTTGAGCGATATTATAGTTTGGCATAGGTGGCAATCACACCCTTGCATCATGCTTATCTGAAAACGCACAAGAGCCGGAAAACATGTGGTATGATAGCCACAGAGGTATGTTGATAAGGGTACAAATATCACTCCCTAGCACATATCCAGAGCTTGGCGAGAATACTTAGTATGTAATAATGACACGCCGCATGGTAAATGGCGTGCTCCTTCCGATCTCTGTACTGGGGTGAATGTATGACATTGTTCTGCATTCATTCCATCAATTTTTCTTTTTGCATTTGTCACCCCGAGTGGGACGGGTATGCCCAGACATGGGTCCCGTGCTCTCCATGCCACTGGAGTCAAGCTAGCCGGGCTGAAGAGGGGTGAAACCCCGAAACCGGTCCTAGGATGCTTGATTCCAGCCCAGGGAGGAGCTTGCCTGGCAGTTCGGGCTGGACTGTTCCCATTGGGCGCAGGGTCAAGACTGATTTGCATATGGCTGGGTCCAAACTGGAATGGCATGGTGAGCAAAAAAACGATGGATTTAGGCCCAGATCTCTGTACTGGGGTGAATGTATGACATTGTTCTGCATTCAGTCCATCAATTTTTCTTAATGATATTTATACAGCGCAGTGGTTACCCGGGGTGTCCTGGCGCTAGTTACATCTCCTTTAGGCAAGGCGCGGGAAAAAAATTATTGGGCAAATAGCCAGGTTTTTAAGCTTTTTCTAAAGGCCAACAGATCTGAGGCATCTCTTAATTGGAACGGCATATCATTCCAGGCTTTAGCTGCACAGTAAGCAAAACTTCTGCCTCCCCACCGTACTTTTTTTATGTGGGGTACTGAGACCCACCTGGCCTCCAGTGACCGGAGTTGTCTCCTTGGTATGTACCAGTGGAGCTGCTGTCTTAGGTATTCTGGACCCATGCCGTGCAGAGCTTTAAAAACCAGGCAGAGGGCTTTGAAGCAAACTCTGTTCCTAACCGGTAGCCAGTGCAATTTTTTTATTTCATTGGCTACTGAGGCAAATCGAGATGTGCCCGTGAGCAGTCTGGCAGCTGCATTCTGCAGCATCTGAAGTTTGTTCATCAGCCTTTGTTGAACATTTAGATACAGGCTATTACAATAGTCCAACCTTGACATAACAAGGGTCGCGACTACTGTTTGTCGGCTACTTGAAGGCAAGAATGGCGATATTTTCCTCAGTGTTTTGATCACATAAAAAGTTTTTGATACCACTGAGTTTACCTGATGATTGAAAGTGAGCCCACCATCCACAATCATTCCCAAGTTTTTGACTTTTTTTATGGGTGAAGGGAGAGGGCCCCTCGAATCTGGCCACCAGTTGGGTGTCTAGAAGTTAACATCATTGCCAAATAGTATGACCTCAGTTTTTCCAGTGTTGAGCTTTAGGCAATTCTGTGCCATCCAATTCCCCACTGACATCATACATTCTTGGAAACGTATATCCACTCCTGCCTCCTGCCTCCTCACCGGGTAACAGAGACACCACAATTTCGGTGTCATCCGCATACGAGGTGAGGCCGCATCCAAAGGCGCTGATAACAGAGGCTAACGAGGAGATGTACACATTAAAAAGTGTGGGACTGAGAGACGACCCCTGTGGAACCCCACAGGGCAGTACAAAAGGTTTTGACTGATAGTCACCCAGTGCCACAATTTGCCTCCTGTTAGATAAAAAAGCTCTTAAAAGGTCCCAGGCTTTCCCCTGGACTCCACATGCCCTTAGACGGTCCATTAAGATGTCATGGTGGACCGTATCAAAGGCGGCGGACAGGTCCAGTAAAACCAGAGCTGCCCTACCGCCCCGATCTACTGCTTCCCTAATCTCATCTGTGGCCTTGATGAGAGCGGACTCAGTACTATGGCCTTCTCTAAAGGCGTATTGGGAGGCATCCAGCGCTTGTGCCTCCTTTAGAAAGGTACTAAGTTGTTTATTCATAACTTTTTCTATTAATTTTGCTGGGAGCGGGAGCCTAGAAATGGGACGAAAACTATTTGGATCCTTGGGGTCCAAACTCGTTTTTTTTAAGAGGGGCAAGATGGAAGCTAACTTCCAGCATCTCGGGAACTGCCCTGTTGCAAACATGCTGTTAAAAATAGAAGATAGCCGTGATGCAATTGGAACCGGGGCTAATTTGGCCACTGACACCGGACAAGGATCATAGGGAGACCCTGAGTTAGCTGCCCTGAGAAGCCCTTGAATTTCTTCAGGAAGCACTGGAGAAAAGTTCTCGAAGACGGAAATGGAAGCCCTGCTTGACTTGGATTCCTCCCTAGCCACAGTTAATCCGCCAGTGCTTGGCCCATTAAACGCTAGGAAAATAGACTCCACTTTTGTCAAGAAAAACTTGGCGATATCTTCGCAAAGTTTCTGGCTTGATTGAACTTTGACCGGGCTAGGAGAGGCCAGGCTGGAGACAGTTCTAAACAACTCTTTTGCCGAGTTCTTCGCTAAATCAATGCGAGTTGCAAAATACTGTTGTTTAGCCGAGAAGATGATGTGTTTATAATTCTGCAGGCTAAGCTTGTATAACTTTTTATCAGTTTCTTCATAGCCTTTCCTCCACTTCCATTCCAACCATTTAATGAGGGCAAAAGTCCAAGCGTCATTGCTAAACCCCAAATACCTTGTTCCACAAATGCACAGTATTTACCAGCAGTCAGGTTCTAAAACAGTTCAGATCAATGACCGCCAATCCTGAGTTGTAAAAATACATGCACAGAGACAAAGCAGAGCCTTGGATAAAATTCAGCCACCTTACTTAAAAAGTGAGGAAGCATAAATGTGGCACCAGTAAATTGCACTTTCTTTGTCAATAATAAAACTTTGTGGGTTCAATTTGTTTACTGCCATATTTCCATCTGCACCCCTTCATCCTCCCTTTATTCATGTTTTTTCATACATATTGCGTATCTGAGCATGCATTTCTTACGCTATACTGTAAATGTTACTAATAAAAATATTAATAGAGAAATCCTACCATGCAAGCAAAGGAAGGCGACGGGACATAGGGGTGCAGTTAAATTACTGAACTAAGACACTTTGCATACTGCAATCCCCCTTTAAATAACCCACCCTCCACCTCTTCTTTGCTGCAGCTTGTCTCATAGCATGTTTGTGTGGCAAGGGTAAGGGACCAAAACTATGGGGTCTAACTGATATGCAGGGCTGGATTTCTATGCCAGACTAGACTGCACATGTGTACGCACAGGTCACTTTTTTAAAGCAGAAAGATGTCCCATTTTTTATAAAAGAAGGGAGCACTCAGGAAACTACACTGATATTGTCCAATGATATTTCCTGTCTTGTTTATAACAAAATCTATGAGGATAATAAAACAAGTTGACAAATAACAGGGTTGAAGCATTAAGAACACCCGAATCACTAGTCAAGTTGAAATGGGAGTGGTACTATTTCATATGGCACTACTGGTTCTAGTAATTAAGAGTGCGTGAGTGTCTTTGTTCTTGTTCCATCCTATGACATTTAATGTATTATTTGTTTTTAGTATGACCATTCATACAACAGTCATGTGTGCTGCATTCCCAGACCAGTACAGAACTCAGATTAGGACTAATGTGTAAGTGATAAAGTAAGTAATAATTTAACACTTCCAGTTGTCCTTTGAATCTTAATTTTTATTTTCTGTCTTTTCTTTTTCTGTCTCTTCTTCCCTTTCTCTATCCAACTTTTTTTGTTATATGGAAAATATTTGTTATGGATGCTTATGATATTGCTAATTATATGCTTGTCCTAGTGCTTTTAAAGTTTGTAATGCTATTTTCTTTGAAATCCTTTGTCAAATCAAATCAAAATAGCTTTATTCGATTTAGTTTTTAAATCATAAAAGCACCAAACTAAACACTCATTCTAGTTACACATTTTACACAGGAATAGTCTCATAATAGATAAAAAACATTTATATATCAGCTATTTTCATAAAATTTTCTATGATTCATAACATTTTTCAAAAAAGAGACAATGGCTAAAACAATCAGTTCACCCCTTAAGATTTGCATTGCTAAAAGCGCAGTACGACATTGTCTCAACCCCATCTTTTTTAGGACTGGTTTTAAAAATCTTTTCCTTGGGTGCAAATAGAAATTACAAAATAGGGTAACATGTAGTGTGGATTGTTGAGATATAGCGTCACATGGACAGGCACCTAATGTTTTTGACCAGTCATTAATAGTGGGAAAACTCATTAATCTATTAAAAATCCCCAAGCGAAATCGTGTTAAAAGCATCCTCTCGTAGGGCCCAGGAACAGAAACTAAGGGGGTCATTACGATGGCGGGCGGACAAAGTCCGCCCGCCACCGCAACGGCCAAAGGGACCGCCCGCTATAGGTGCGGCGGTCCCGCAGCTGCAATTATGATGCCACAGCCACCGTGGCGGTGGCATCCCCTATTCCCAGCTTTGTGGCAGGCGGTGCTCACAGCACCGCCCGCCACAATGCTGGGAATGCACGTTGTGCATTGACATGCACAAGGTGACTGGCACCGCGCGGTGCCTGCCACCTTGTGCATGCAAATGCAGGGGGGTACCATAGGTACCCCCCATGTGCACCCCCGCTACAGGCCCCCAACAGCAAAGACCGTATGCCTTTCCATGGCGGCCGCCATGGGAAGGCTGCTCTCCGCCACCATCCTAATATGGATGGCGGTGTCTTGCAGACACCGCCACCATATTAGTGCCCTTTTCCGCCCGTCCCCTGTCAGACTGGCGGAAAACCGGCGGACGGTCTTTCCGTCCGCCGGGGTCCCCCCCGCCATCGTAATATGGCGGGGGGGAAATGACATGCGGGCGGTGGAATATGGCGGGCGGATCGCCACCGCCATACGGTCGGTGGCGATCCGCCCGCTATTGTAATGACCCCCTTAGTATGGCTGAATAACATAGCATGATAACATTAGTTGGTTCTCCATTACTGATTGTTTAACGATCTCCGTGGTAAGTCTATTAGTTTGTAAGTGTGCTAAGCAAAATGCTTTTAAGGACTTTCTCGTCAATTTGGTGATACTATCAGGATTTTCATAATATTCTGGGTGGCCAATATCACACAATCCTTTGTCATTTAATGAAACATGTTTAGTATTGTTTTTTGTAATGTCAGATGATTGAGGAAACCAATTAAAAGACAAAAGTTGTTGTCACGTTTAAGTAGATTGAATGCCTGTGTTGCCTTATTTCAAAAACATTGTTCTAACGGTGGATCTTTAAAGGGTGACAGGTTATTTTTGGTTTTATTATCTTGGGTACGAATGTCTGAAGGTAATTAAATCTGGATAACAAAAACATCCCAGGTAAAAAAAAAAGAAAACAGCAGCGAAAAGAAGTGTAAGGAAACAGTAAATAAAAAGAATTAAGCTTAAAGGACTTAGGGTTGGTTATTAATTAAGAAGAGGAGGAGGGTTACAGGGGAGCACCCTGTAAAAAACTTTACATAAACAAATAGCATACAAGCATTATAAAAAAAGGTCGAAACAAATCCTGTACATAGCAGAAAACTGGCAAACATAAGCTAAAATTAAAACAAACATTGACTAAAACTGATTATATTCATTCATTGTAAATGTTGAGAAAGATTTACATAGGAACCTGTAATTAATTACCTCCAGATTAATCACACAAGATTAACTGAAGGCTTGGTTTAGAGCTTGGCAGATGAGTTACTTCGTCACAAACATAACGCACATCTCAGTCCCCTTATTAAATGTGCACTAAATCCTATGACACGTATAATAAGGCACACAGGATATCTGTCACATTTGTTATGGAGGGCCCTTCCTCCAAACTCCAAATCCTGATCTAAATAATTAATGGTCCCAAAATAAATAGCTTTAAAGCTCAAAAGACAATGGCTTGGCATTGTTTTTTTTGTTTCCCCTGCTTTAGGTGTAAAGGTTATGTAGTAATTTTATGCAATAAGGCCCTTAATATTAAGCTAAAGTTTCAAGAATGTGATGATGATAATCGGTCTGTACTTATAATTGTGGTGATCAACAAAATGCAATTCATCTTCAAAAACGACGATGAACAAAATGCAATTAATTATATATCTTAGATGTTTATGGTTCATTGAAGATGATACCTCTTTGTGGAATAACACCAAGATGATGGAGCTCATATAATGTAATCTTAATAATCTTATTTTAGCAAGTGGTTTTAATCATATTTTTTAACTCTTTCTGGATAGAAACCCTGAATTCAAATATAACAGCTTTTAGAACCCGGAAAGCTTTTAAGTCTGCCAATGAATCTAGCCTTGATTCTTAGAGAATTTTAAATCCTGATTCTAGGGAATAAACAGTTGTCTTGCTTGTTAATGATTCTCAAACTAGGATGGATTGCACTTTTACAAGCAAAAATGTAACTAGCTATTAAATTAAATTTAGAATTGGTGCAATGTGTATTTCTGATCATTACCCTCTTATCACCCTTGATCCTAGTTGTTAGTTAAGAAATTTAGTAGATGGAGATTTAATAACATACTGATTTATACTTTGTTACTGCTATTTCTGACATCACCAAAGCAGACTTCATCCTCAGTAATTCTAATAATACGTTTATCTCTAGTAAGTAGGATGCATAAAAAGCTTGCTGGAGAATCTTCATCATTTCTTTTGATTCAAAAAGGAGGAAGAACATGTCCCTTGAATTTTCTGAAATTTTAACAAAGCCAATTCAAGTTCCAAGTTTATTGACAGATCAAACAACATAGTTTTATTGTCAAGCAATTTATCAAAACATGCACAAATAAATAAGGCAAAAATCAATACAAAATATATTAAAACAAATTAAAAGCCCTACAATCATAATATAAATGCAAAACATAAAACATCAATTAAAATCATTAAGCTAGCAGAACACTGCTCACGCTCATCCAAGTGCAATTAGAGCAAACCATTTCATATCACTAAAACATGTACATAGAAAATTCCTTAGATAGAAATGGTCAGATACTGCAGTCACTACCACACTGGAGAATCGCTTTTGCAAATTCTAAAAGTATTAGTGCTGTGTGACATCTCCAGTAGACGACAAAGGGACAATCCACCTGGCCCTTGGTCCAGAATGGTTTGGGCAAAAAAAGAGCAGATTTTCCTCTGTCTCGTCAGATAACATGCATAACTGGCACAAAATGGACTTTGCCCATAGACAAGCCCATTTTGGTAAAAGCACAGCTCTCAGAAAGGTACTGTACTTATATTGTAAATAAAGTGAGCATGCATGCGCTGGACGAATAAAGTTTAAAAATTACTCAGCCTCGGGCTTTTGGAACTGCCTGTAGAACTAGACAATTCATTCTGAGCAATAGCTCTCTCCCAATATCTAGCTTTAACAACAGTAGCTGCGGTGAACATGATTAAAGAAGGCTCTTCCCAAAAAGTGCCTAGACCGAGGTCATAGAGTGAATTCTCAACATAGGCTTGCCACTTATTAGAGCTGCATCAGGTTTATAGATTTTAAATCATTAAAATTGCATATCTCCAGTTTTACTGATTGGGTTTTTGTCATTTTGTCTTGTTTTACTTATTAAAGCATACTTTTTCTAATCTATTGTGGGATTCTCTGTGTGTTGTGTTTTCACTTTACTACTATTGAAGTGTTGCACAAATACTGTACACATTGCCTCTAACTTAAGCCTGACTACCCAGTGCCCAGCTACCAGAGGGTTAAACATGTTACTTTGAGGTTTGCTTGTGACTTCACCCTGAGAAGGATTATGGTTTCTGCTTGAGTAAGGTTCCATCCCCTCAACCAGCAACCCAATTCTTACAGGCTGCAAATGCTTAGTCTAGCGCACTAAGCCCCTGGAGCCAAGCTGCACTCGAATGACGAGGCCCAGTTAGGCTAAAACCAGCCTTGGGTTACTTGTGTTCCAGTTCAGAGAGGGCCTGGTTTGGCAGTACAGGCTGAACTGTTCCAGTTGAAGCAGAATTAAGGCTGATTTTACATATGGCTGGGTCTAATCTGAGGAGGCATTGTGAACCAAACAACAATGGTATGGGATGCAGCGCTGACTAATTACCAGTGGCTGAGCTTAATTCAGGCATTCCATCTATCACTTTTTTGTATAGCCCAACACACTAATCAAAGACAGCCCTGATGCACCCTTGTATACAGCTCTTCTAATGTAATGTTGCAATGCCTTCTGCAATGTAATCCTGTAAAAGCATCTGATTCTGCCATCTATGTTCAAGCAACTTCACTCCGCCACGTGGGCTGCTGCTCTGCTTACAAAAATGAACTTGTGAGCGAGCATGTCAGGTGGCTGCAGTGCACTTACAACTGCCTGTAAAGAAGGTCCTCACACCAAAAGTAAATAAAGTGTTGTTTATTCAAGATGATCTTCACACCTCAGCCTGCTACTCCCAGCTTCAGTCCTGGCTCTCTTGTAACCACCCTCACATTTGAACCAATACATTCCACACTGAAGCCTGGGAGCCACAGCATTCCAATACAAAGATGACATCAATAGAGGAACATACATAAGCCCAGAGTAGGACATTTTACAATGTCTTAAATAACAAGTATTGAGTATCACACATCTTCCCCCCAATAACAATAGCCATAACACACAACAACAAAAAACAAAGAGGGAAAGGTGTGGGAGAGAAAAGATAAAATTACTACTATAGAATATAATCTTCCAAATACTTTGGTTTGACAACAGGTCGCTTCAAATTCTTATTTCTACTCTCTATGACCATACCTTGACTCTTTCGACAAGAGATTGCATCTCTCTCTTTACCAACGCTAGAAGAACCGTTAAATAGTTTGGCGACTCTATTTAAATTCCACACTCTGTGATCCTCAGTCTTGATAGCATTTTTAAACACTTTAATGACCCTCATAGGCTGTAAGAATTTAGAACATTGGTTAACGGAGCCCTTGCGAGGATTGTGAATTTTGACCATATCCCCAACCTTCACAACAGTTTCCTTAACAGCTTTCTTCAAGTCAAAACATCTTTTGTTCATACACATCTTTTTAACCTCTTTCTCAATCCTTTCTTTGTCCTCCTTCTCAGGCTCTAAATTTAGTGATTTTTTAACTATCCAAGATGGACACAACATGGTGCCAGCTTTTCTTTTACGAAAAAGTTCAAAAGGAGTTCTCCCAGTAGTGGAATGTGGAGATACTCTATAACACCTCACTTTGTTCTGAACCTCAACATCCCAACACTTTTGGTTGGACAAAGCTCTTTGAATAGTTTCTTTTAGTACTCGGTTAAACCTTTCCACTAAACCATTTGTTTCTGGATGATAGAGGGCAGATCTTTTGTGTTTAATGCCCCTATCATCCAAAAACTTGCACATATCTTTTGAAGTGAATTGAACTCCTTTGTCTGACAGTAGAGTTGCTGGAAAACCCTCTCTTTGAAATATATCATCAAGAAATTTTATGACATCCTTGGTCTCTACAGAGTTCGTAACCTTCACCTCAGGCCATCTGGAATATACATCAAGGAGAACAATCACATATTTGTCAACACTGGTGTGCTTGATAGGACCTAGAATGTCGATTACCACCTCTTCCCAAGCTTCTTTGGGAAGTCGCCTCAACGTCATGGGTTGGACTCGGGGTTTCAAAACTTTGTCACATCTACAACACTCCACACATTCACGCACAATCCTCTCTACATTCAAATCCATCCTAGGCCACCAGAATGCTTGTCTCAGATTCTCTTTGGTTTTAGAAATCCCGGGATGACTTTCATGGGCAAAGATGTCACCCGTGGCTCCCAGGCTAGTTGGAGGAATCAATATGGTACCCCTCATCAAAAACCCATTGTGGCATGCTAGTTCATCCTTCACCCAAAAGAAACCACTGAGGGTTTCATCCACCTTGGAGCATTGGTTCCACCCTTTTTTATGCCATCTAGAACAGTTTGAAGGGTGACATCTTTAGCAAGTTCATCAATCCATTCATCTTCCTTGATCGTGCATTCATTAATAATGCAAACAGAGTAATCGTCAAGATCACACAATTCATCTTCTTGTTCTCCCTCTCTAAAAATGTTTTCATCAATTAAATGTGAACAACAGTCTGCTAGATTGTTCTTTGCTCCAGGAACATATACTACACGAAATTGAAACTCTTGAAGAGCCACAACCCATTTCCTTATCCTAGATGATATGTTATCTAGACCTTTCTTCTCAAAAATCTCTTTCAATGGTTTGTGGTCAGTTTTAATTGTGAAATGACAACCCCACAAGAACTTGCGAAGTTTCTTTACTGCCCAGAATATGCCTAACGCTTCCTTTTCAACAACTGAATAATTGAATTCAGCCCCTCTCAAACTTCTAGATAAGAACAAAATGGTCTTCTCCACACCTTGATGTTCTTGTAACATAACAGCTCCTAAACCTGCTGAACTGGCATCGGTCATGACAACTATGTCATGACCTGGCTCAAAGCTGCTCAAACATGTGGCTTTAGATAAACGTTGTTTAACTACAACAAACTCTCTCTGACATTCAGAATTCCACTCAAAACTCGTCCCTTTTTTTAAAAGCAGCCTCATGTTTAGTGTTTTGTGCGCAAAGTTGGGTATGAATTTAGCATAATATTCAGTCATGCCTAGAAACTTGACTACTTCCTCTTTGCTACTAGGACTAGCCATGCTTGTAATCGTATCTACTAATTCTTTCCTAGGTTCAATGCCAGAGCTAGAGATTTTGTGTCCTAAATAGTCAATCTCGGTGAGATTGAATCTACACTTCTTTGCTTTAAGAGTGAGGCCATTACATTCCAATTTACTTAAAACTTCTCTCACCCTATTATCATGTTCCTCCACATCACGTCCAAAGACTAATATGTCATCTTGGTAGATTTTGATTCCCTTGACTTCCTTAAAAATGTGTTCCATCATCCTTTGGAAGACAGCCGTTGCGGATATGAGGCCAAAGGGCATCCTGAGAAATTTGAACGTACCAAACGGAGTTATAAATGCCGTTAGGTCTTGAGAATCAGGATGTAATTTTATTTGGTGGTACGCTGATGCAAAATCTATGGAGGAGAAAAATCTAGCTCCTTCTAATAGAGACAGCATTTCAGAAATATTGGGTAGAGGATAATGATCCACTACCACACATCTGTTGAGTTCCCTCAAATCAATGCAGAGCCTAGATTCCCCATTGCTTTTAACCGCCATAACTACAGGAGCCAACCACTCTGTGGCTTCAACTTTGGTAATGATGCCACCATTCAAAAGCTTGTCAAGTTCTATTTTCATCTTTTCTTTTACTTTGATGGGTACTCTCTCACTTTACTGATGACTGGTACAGAGTCCTTTTTAATATAATTTTGTGTGAGTATCCTTTTAGACACCCCAAATTTTCATTGAAAACCTTAGGAAATTCATTTCAAAAGGAGAAACACTCAAATCAACTTGGCTTAACACACTATCAATTTTACTTTGTTGGTCTTCATGTGCACTACCCAGTACATCTTGTTTTATCCTCACAGAAGGAGTCTCATTAGGATCCAATATAATTCTGAGATCCTTCCGATGCATCCAACTGACCAAGGAATCACCTCTCTCAGAAACATATACTTTACCAGAAGTGACTTGACCTTTGAAACTTATTTTACCGTTGAAATACCCTGAAAGTTTAATCGGTTCACCCCCATAACCTTTAGCTTTGATATCGGGTTTGTGTATTACTATTCTATCTTTCATGTGTTTATCGTAAACATCCTTGGGAATAAGAGTGATTTTCGCCCCAGAATCAAACAACATGTGTACACAGATATCCTCAATACAAACTACCTCAAAAGGACCACTTTCATTACCTTCAGAGATTCTCAAAATTATTTCTTCCACTTCGTATTCTAAGTCACACTGAACCTCATGTACTTTCTTTTTTATATTGCCGCTACGACAACATTTCGACACATGACCCCTCTTTTTACATTTTATACAAGTGGCCTTCCATCCAATACATTCTTTAAAGTTTGCCATATGACCATGCTCTCCACATCTATAACATGTTCCCTGAAATTTCTTTGAATAGATAGGATCTTTGTTGTAACTACCTTTGTTGAGTACAAATTTACTACTGGCACCTCCGTTCTTTTGAGAGATTGACTCACCATTAAATTTGTCTTTGTCTTTAAACTTATTTACTACCTCTACACTTGTTTCTTTATGACTGTCTTCATCTCTCTTCTTAAGTTCTGCTACACAAGCTTTAGTGTGTTCGCATGACTTCGCTATGGTCATTACTTCTGATAAAGAGGGATTGTCTTTTTCCCAACACGCTTCTTTAATTTTATCTAAGGAGGCAACCACTCCGTCCTCGTCGCCATTGTAAAGAAGGTCCTCACACCAAAAGTAAATAAAGTGTTGTTTATTCAAGATGATATTCACACCTCAGCCTGCTACTCCCAGCTTCAGAACTGGCTCTCTTGTAACCACCCTCACATTTGAACCAATACATTCCACACTGAAGCCTGGGAGCCACAGCATTCCAATACAAAGATGACATCAATAGAGAAACATACATAAGCCCAGAGTAGGACATTTTACAATGGCTTAAATAACAAGTAATGAATACCACACTGCCCTTACCGTCATCTTCTCATCTAATGGAGCTAGGGTGACCAGACGTCCCGGATTTCCCCGGACAGAATCCAGTTTTCAGAGGACTGTCCCGGTGTCTCGACGCTTTTGTCAATTTTAACTAAATGTCCCGGTTTTTGGGACAAAGGTCAGGTCAACCTGCGAATCAGAAGCCAAAAGTGTGCTTTCTTTTCACATGCACATCTAAAGTCTTAAATAATTGAAGTATTTATTGGTTTCTGACCGGCAGCACAGTCCGCTGCCTTATCCCAGCAGCAGACACAGAGTAGGGAGCAGGGTGCAGTGTGGAGGTCTTGCCATATATAATGTTATGTGAATATATATATATATATATATATTATCTACTGGCGGTCGCCAGTAGATAGTTATAGTTACAACCTATTATCCATAGGAAATCCGCGACATTCTATTTGAAATAACTCTCTTGCCGGTTGACGTATCTTCGCGAAATTTTCAAACTTCGTGGGGCGCTCCGGTCCGCTCCTACCCTGAAAGTCTCGGGGGATACGTCAAGCGGGGGCCGAGAAAAAGGGGGTCCCAAAACGCGTTTTCCCCATGCATTTTCCCATAGGAAACTTTAGACACGGCTACAGCCCGAACTGCTGAACGTAATTACACCAAATTTGGCAAAGAGGTAGTTCTTGGTTCAGAAAGAACCCTTTTTGTTAAATGGTGTAAATCCGTTCAGTAGTTGCTGAGAAAATGAAAAGTAAAAAGTTAGTGATATCTAGGGACGAGTAGGCTCCGCGTACCCTCCCGATCACGAGCTGCATGTTAATTGGCTGTCAGCTGGCTGTCAACATTCCGATTCAGGAAATGTTGGCAGCCATTTTGTCCCTCGGTAGAACCGAGGGACAGAAACAAGTGCGAAAGCGCACAAAGGGGGCAGGGTAGAAACACCCTGACCCCTAGGTTTGCTCAGGGGGTCCCACAAGGACCCCTGGGCAAAAAATATATATATTTTTTAAAAACCGGCAGGATGCGCTCAGGGTGCGCGAATCCTGCCGAAAAAAAAATCGAGCGCGGTCTCCCGCGCTTTGATGAGCACTGGCCTCCGGGTGGCCCAAGTCCCGGGGGCATGGTGGGGGGATAATTTAATGTGTGGGGGCCTCAAAGGGCCTCCCAAGCCCCGGGGACCGCCACCCCCGGGGCTTTTTAAAAAATGGTGCGGGAGGGCTCTGAGCCCTCCGCAGCCCCGGGGACCACCACCTCCCGGGGCTTTTTTTAATAATTATTAAACCTGTGTGGGGGGGCTCCAGCCCCCACACGCCCGGGACCACCACCTCCCCGGGGCACTAAACATTTTAATATGGGGGTCCGTTACGGACCTCCAGAGCCCCGGGGACCACCACCTCCCGGGGCTGTGTACTGAATGGGAGGGGGCCGCGCGGCCCCCTCCTGGAGCCCTTGATGGCCCTGGGGACCACCACCCCCAGGGCCGGCTCCTGCAGTGTCCCGGGTGCCTACCCCGGGACACTGTAGTTTGCTATGGCAGGACGGGAGCCTCGCGGCTCCCGTCCTGCCATAGCAAACTGCTTTGGATATTGGAAGAGAGGCAGGAAACCTGCTCTCTCTTCCAATATCCAAAGCGATTGCTTTTCCACATGGGGAGCAGCATGTCAGCTGCTCCCCATGTGGAACAGCAATGCCGGCTCCCAAGGGACGTGGGAGCCGGCGGGACTGTGGGGGATTGGGGACCCCCCACAGTCCCCAACGGAGAGGGCCAGCCCCGGGGATGGGGTCCCGGGCAAGTAGTGGCCCGGGAGGGGGCCACGCGGCCCCCTCCCCAAAAAAGAGAAAAATTAAAAAAAAAAAAATGGAAAGGCCGGCCCCGGGAGATGGGGTCCCCGGGGCCTTAAAATGGCCAGAGGAGGGGGGCCACGCTGCCCCCTCAAAAAAATAAATATAGAGGCCATGCCCCGGGGATGGGGTCCCCGGGGCCAATACAGGCCCAGGGAAGGGAGCCACGCGGCCCCTTCCCGTTTTTTTTTTTTAAGGTAATTTAGAAAGAGGGTAAGGCCCTGGGGGATGGGGTCCCCAGGGCCCAAAAAAGAAAAAAGGAAGGGGGGCTACACAGCCCCCCTTCAGGGGAGAAAAAAACAAAAAAAACGATCGGGCCCGCAGGCCCCGCCCCTTCCTTCACCACTCTGCAAACGCGCCCTGGCGCGTTTGCAGAGGGGAACGAATCCCCTTGAATACTGGGGGTCCTGGGGCCAACTAGCCCACCAGGTACCTCCAGTATGCGCCAGGGGCTGCCTTGCAGAGAGGTGTACAGAGGCCACGCCCCTTTACACCTCTCTGCAACGCAGCTCTGTGGCGCTTTTGGAGGTATATGGTGGGCTAGTTGGACTCCGGGGACCCTCAGGATTCAAGGGGACTTAATCCCCCAACTTAAAACGCGCCACGGTGCGCGCTTGCACAGTGGTGAAGGAGGGGCGGGGCTTCAGGTGACATGTGTGCAAACAGCCCCGTGGCGCGTTTTAAGATGGGGAATTAAATCCCCTTCAATCCTGAGGGTCCCTGGGGCCAACTAGCCCAACAGGTACATCCAGAATGCGCCACAGAGCTGCGTTGCAGAGAGGTGTAAAAGGGGTGTGGCCTCTCTACACGTCTCTGCAACCAGCCCCTGGTGCATATTGGAGGTTCCTGGTGGTCTAGTTGGCCCCTAGGGACCCTCAGGATTCAAGGGGACTTAATCCCCCAACTTAAAACGCGCCACGGGCGCGTTTGCAAAGATGTCACCTCAGGCCCCGCCCCCTCCCTTCACCATTGTGCAAATATTCCTCTAAAATCAGCCGAAATAGGAATTCCGATTTACTCACCTGTTATAAGAAGAGACCTCAGTGCTGTATCTTTCAGCCCAGTACTGGTCCTGAAAAGTAATTTTAACCGTACTTACCAGTAACTTGAATTTCCTTCCATAGGCTAACATTGACTGGTTTCACTTGGAAATTCTTCTAAGTGTGGAGTTTTGGAACTTTAAAATATTCCTCTAAAATCAGCCGAAATACGAATTCCGATTTACTCACCTGTTATCAGGAGAGACCTCAGTGCTGCATCTTTCAGCCCAGTACTGGTCCTGAAAAGTAATTTTAACCGTACTTACCGGTAACTTGAATTTCCTTCATAGGCTAACATTGACTGGTTTCACTTGGAAATTCTTCTAAGTGTGGAGTTTTGGAACTTTAAAATATTCCTCTAAAATCAGCCGAAATACGAATTCCGATTTACTCACCTGTTATAAGAAGAGACCTCAGTGCTGTATCTTTCAGCCCAGTACTGGTCCTGAAAAGTAATTTTAACCGTACTTACCAGTAACTTGAATTTCCTTCCATAGGCTAACATTGACTGGTTTCACTTGGAAATTCTTCTAAGTGTGGAGTTTTGGAACTTTAAAATATTCCTCTAAAATCAGCCGAAATACGAATTCCGATTTACTCACCTGTTATAAGGAGAGACCTCAGTGCTGCATCTTTCAGCCCAGTACTGATCCTGAAAAGTAATTTTAACCGTACTTACCGGTAACTTGAATTTCCTTCATAGGCTAACATTGACTGGTTTCACTTGGAAATTCTTCTAAGTGTGGAGTTTTGGAACTTTAAAATATTCCTCTAAAATCAGCCGAAATACGAATTCCGATTTACTCACCTGTTATCAGGAGAGACCTCAGTGCTGCATCTTTCAGCCCAGTACTGATCCTGAAAAGTAATTTTAACCGTACTTACCGGTAACTTGAATTTCCTTCATAGGCTAACATTGACTGGTTTCACTTGGAAATTCTTCTAAGTGTTGATTTTTGAAACATACAAATATTCCTCTAAAATCAGCCGAAATCCGAATTCTGATTTACTCACCTGTTATCAGGAGAGACCTCAGTGCTGCATCTTTCAGCCCAGTACTGGTCCTGAAAAGTAATTTTAACCGTACTTACCAGTAACTTGAATTTCCTTCCATAGGCTAACATTGACTGGTTTCACTTGGAAATTCTTCTAAGTGTGGAGTTTTGGAACTTTAAAATATTCCTCTAAAATCAGCCGAAATACGAATTCCGATTTACTCACCTGTTATCAGGAGATACCTCAGTGCTGCATGTTTCAGCCCAGTACTGATCCTCAAAAGTAATTTTAACCGTACTTACCGGTAACTTGAATTTCCTTCATAGGCTAACATTGACTGGTTTTCAGCAAAAAAGTTTCAAAGTGTTGATTTTCACAAACTACAAATATTCCTTAAAAATCGACAGTATGACTTAAACGCATTCTTTCAACTGTTTACAGGAGATGCACCAGTGCTGGATCCAGGATCCAACACTGAGTAAGAAAAAGTAACGATAACAGTTTTTACCTGCTAAGTGAATTTCCTTCCATAGGATAACATTGGTGATTCTATGAGAAAAAGTTTCAAAGTGTCAACTTTTAAAATACAATAATATTCCTTAAAAATCACGACTGTAACCAAAACGCTTTTACTCAACTGTTTACAGGAGATGTCCCAGGACTGAATCTAGGATCCAGTCCTGTGGTTAGAAAAGTAATCCATAAAGTAACTAATTGCATTTAACTAGAAATTCACATTGAGCTGAATGTTGCATTGTGTTTGAAAATGTGTTGCCCATTGCAACAACTGTAACTACTGTACTTAAAAGTCTATTGCCTATCTGCAAAGTATTTAAACTAAAGTAATTCATTAAGAGAAAGTATTTTTTGTAATGTAATGTATAATGTAATTACAATGTAATTTAAATAATAAAATATGTAAAAAAAATTGTTTCTAAAAATGTAGTAAATCAGTATTTTAAAAATGTATATAACAATTAATACATTTAAAAATTGTCATTTAAAAACCTTTGAAATTCACTGAAAAAACCATAGGTTTAAGGGACGTTATAGTTACAAATTAGCATTTAAAAAACCTTTGAAATTCACTGAAAAAACCATAGGTTTTAGGGACAGTTATAGTTAGTTGGACATTGCACTCGTACAAAACCCGTGAAATTCCCCCGTTATAGTTAGTCCAGCTAACTATAACTCGCGCCCCGCAATGCACTGCTGATGACGTCACATATTACATCACTCATGACATGGTCAGTGACATCACTGATGACATCACTGATGACATCTCAAATGACATCACTGATGACATCACTGATGACATCATCCATGTGATAATTTCATGCATCTTCTCACACCCTAATATAACCTTTGATACACCCACTCTAAAGTACAGACTGCCATTCGCAAAACCATAGACACTCCAACACCAATAACTACATACCCACTCACTGATTCTTAGGTCTACGCACACATCCACTCACTCACCCGAACAGTCACTCATATTTACGGTCACTCAGTACAGGACTATCATATGCACTCATACTCCTATATAGACACTCAAACACCGCCACTCATCCATAGAGGTACTCACACACCTAGTCAGTCATGCAAATAATTAAACACACTACCATTTACTCACCTATACAGTTATACACACACCAGCTCACTTACTCATACAAATACTAGCACATTCTTACGCTCTTATACAATCACTGATACAAGCACACACTCATCCATACAGCCACTATCACAATCAGTCACTCTTGCTTATAGCTATTTATATACTCCAACACACATATATACTGCCTTTCACATATGTAGTTACTCACACATGTACCACTGGGACATACATTCACTCACTAACACACTCTTACACACACTTACCCACCCATACAGTCTATCACAGATGCACTCTTGAAACCATCCACCCAGTGAATCACCCACTCACACATCTATGCACAGAGTCGCACACACCCCTCCCACACAAACACTCAGGCACCCATACAGATACTCACACAAGCATTCAATAACTCATATAGACACTCATGTAGCTATTCTCAAACACATGCAGCCACTTACACAGCAACAGACAGACGGATACAGACATTCACCCAGTTTAGTCACTAACCCATGCATTCAGTAAGATACGTTAAATCACTCACTTATACAGTCAGTCACGCACCTACTAAATCATCCATACAGACACTTACGCACCCACTCATTCTTCAATACGTCTTTTCCTATATATATTAAAAATATTTAAACTTTACAGAAACACACAGTCACTGGATGATGTCATCAGTGATGTCATCAGTGATGTCATTTGAGATGTCATCAGTGATGTCATCAGTGATGTCACTGACCATGTCATGAGTGATGTAATATGTGACGTCATCAGCAGTGCATTGCGGGCGCGAGTTATAGTTAGCTGGACTAACTATAACGGGGAATTTCACGGGTTTTGTACGAGTGCAATGTCCAACTAACTATAACTGTCCCTAAAACCTATGGTTTTTTCAGTGAATTTCAAAGGTTTTTTAAATGCTAATTTGTAACTATAACGTCCCTTAAACCTATGGTTTTTTCAGTGAATATATATATATATATACACACTCTCACACACATTTACAAGGCTCCGAATAAAAACGGGGCAGGCCAGATATAAAAATGAGACAAAAGGCCTTAGTCCTACTTTTATGTCTGACATGTCCCGGTTTTTGCTTCTAAAAATCTGGTCACCCTAAATTTAGCACTATAGAGAAGTGAGTCTTGGGGTCTGTGGGCAGTGAGAGGGGGTTATATTGGAAGAGGAATGTGCTTTTACCATGATATTCTTAATCTAGATGGGTAACTTCACTCATCAAATGTACCAGGAATGGGAATTGTAGTTCTGGACAATCAAGCTTTACTACAGGCATGGACAGGAGTGGGCTGTAGTGTTAAAATAGATTGTTTATTATCTCTTTTATAAAACATAATCTCACCATCATCAAATGTGAACGCCATAGTATAACAATTCATTTTTATGGCCATGCCCCTTCCCCTGTGTAACTGAGCGGACACACCCTCTATGATTGTGCCAATGTAATTTTTGTGGTAGCATGTTATGGTAAACACCACATAATTGTCTGTGACCCCTATTATAATAACAAAGTACACCAGGAGCACAAACACCAGGTGCAAACGCTTATTGTGCCCCTGAGTCAATTTGTGTAATACGGGCCCAGACCTACTTTAACCCCTTCTCAGCATCAGACATACAATCACCTAAACATACATATATGCAGGTACTCATACACACAGACATAAACATATATGGCATGTAACACACCACCCAGTCAGAGACCAAACAAGCACACATATATTGATGAACAGGAGGGAGGTAGGCAACCCTATGGATGGACAGATGTACAGAAGAATGGATGCAGTTTTCAGGGCCACATAATCTTTGGCTCCACTGCAAAGGAAATCCAGTTTGACGTGGAGATAAGAATGGAGTGCCAGCACCAATAAGTCATTGGCCCCACGGTGGGCAAATCACTTATTGGATATAAACTACTTCTGTGTCCAGGCTAGTGTGTGTGTGAGCAAATAAGATTATGGAGCATGGCAGGAGGTGAGTTACCAGACTGTTACTCTAGGTTACCCAGAACTAGTTGGTTCTCTCTAGATGCTCCCTCGCCCATCCAGAGTTCTTTCTAAGTTTTGAGTGTCAAATCTGAACATTCACTGATCAATACCATATTTGAGCATGTGTGAGGATTGCTACTTGTTGGGTGGCAAATCCTATTGTTTCGATCTTTCTTTTGCTGTGCTCAGCTAACAACTTAACTTAAAGCTATAAAATCATGCCAAGATAAGAGACTCACTTATGTAATTTGTTGGTCCTCCAGTATAGATGTTCTTTTGTACAGATGTTCTTTTTATTTGATAATTGTTTCAAAAACAGTTGTTCTGAACTGCACTTTAAAGAGGTAAGTTCACATCATTGTTTCATATATAAAAAATGTAATGCTGGTCTAGAGGAGGACATTTAAGAAATCTTATCAGATAGAAATTGGTTGTGATTGTATTTGTAGAACCGCATGATGGTCATGCTTTGATTGTTTATAGTTGCGAATGTAACCAATGTAACCAAATTACATATTCAAGGATGTTATTCTTTACTTTTTGTTTTATTTGTTGGAAAACTGCCTCCTTCAAGTTTTGTACTATATATTTTTCATGTAAATATAAAAAATGCAGTGGTAATTTCATTTGCAGATACTGTTTGGAGCCATGCAGTAAAGAAGTATAGAGGAGAGTTCTAAATACAATACTTTTGGCCTTCTCAAGGTTCTGCGTGGTGCCAATGGGGATTCCACTGTGGTTCCCACCAGATGACTCTGGCATCTGTGGAGTAGCTGTTCAGCTTTGTCTGAGGTTTCCTTGACCAGTCATTTTCACAGTCTCTCAAACAGGTTTAGTGACTGAAAACGTATTTGCAATCCGCAGCTGGCAAATGAAGAGACACTTAAATAAGGAGTGTTAATCAGTGGCAGCTCCTCCGCTAAGGCTACGCTGCCCCACTGCTATTTCAGCAGGGCAAAAAAGAAATAGAAAATGACAACAACAGGACGTTATCATTTTATTTTTTATATGTGTGGGTCAGGGCGGGGCTGGGCTCTGTGACGCCAGAGCGCGGGAGGAGTGGTTTGCACTCTTCTAAGTGCAAATGACAGTTTGGCCAGCCCTCTAGGGCTGGCCAAACCGTCATGCGCACTTGGCATGCGCACTTGGCATGTTCTCCATTGGGCTGTGTTCCACAGCCCCGTGGAGTTACTCATGGTCTTAACACATAACTTCCAGTAGCAGAAACCTGTAAATATTAGGCACAAGTGTCAGCTATCACAAACATCACAGTTCTATTGCCCCCATGCTGAGTGGGATCAACTGTGCTTACCATACTTTATAAAAGTATTGCAGTAACCAAGGAATTCCTCAGCGACTAGGATAGCACCAAGTTCCTTCATGAAAAGCTTAAGAGATCAATTTGCCCTTCGGCCAAACTGAGGTACTGAAACTGTCCTGTTAGATGTGCAATGTAATCTAGTTGATATCTTAGGTAGTACAACCAGGACCCTTCAGACTTTAGACCACCAAATCCCACAGAAGCTCCTTTAAGCGGATGCATGGGTGTCAGAAACAGCAGGATCATGTTGCTCCTCCTTGAGTGAAAGCAACACCAGAACCATAGTAGGAGAGATGGAGGTGGTGGAGAAAACAATTTTATTTGGGTTCCTTCAAGGCCTATGCTATCTCCTGTGCTGTTCAGTATATATGCACAGCCTTTACCTCATCCACTAAATTTAATTTTGATGTTATTCAACAGTTATGCAGGCAGTATTCAAGTGATCTTTCAGCTCTTGAATGATATTGAAGAGAATTTCAATGTTGTAGAGGAAATGTGAAAACGGATACATGCATGAATTGATGCTAGGTGGCTGAGTCTCACAGAGGATAAAACAGAATTCCTGATTATGGCCACTGATCATAGTCTTAAATAGGCTAAATCTAGGTTGCTAAGAATTTACGTAGGTTGTGAAATTCCAACCGTTGAGAAGGTTGAAACTCTTGGGAGTTTTATTTCTCCTATACGTGCTTCCAGATATCATATCAAAGAAAGCTGCAATTGCAAGCGCTATACCAGGAGCACAGATTGACTGTGGCAACTCCCTTGATCATTGGGACCACAGTGCAGAACATCTGCAAATTACAGCTATTGCAGTATTCATCAACCTGGGCTGTGAGATGACTCCATGAGAGATGACATATGACAGCTATTTTGTGGGATAGGCATTGGATCCTTGTGAAAGCTTGAGTTAAGGTTAAGGCACTGTCTCTGGCGCATACATCTGTATGTGGGTGAGCTCTTGATAGCCAAAGAGTGCCTGCAGCCTTCTATGTCAGGCTTCTAAACTCTAGCTGTCAGATTAGGTGGGAAGACCTCCCCAATTCAGGTTTTTTAATCTTCACCCCACCACTCTGCTGCTGGAAGGATGGCTCTTACATTTCCGTAAAACTTTTAAAATATGTCTGTCTTCAAAGTCGGCTTTGGTAAGAAACCGTCAATGTCTGCCCTTGCATACCAAGCTTCAGCATTGCAGTGAACAAATATCCTGCCATTAATGTCACTTTACCAGGTAATGCCGGTGAATTTTCAGTAAAGAGGGAGGGTTGACGTACATAATCACATAAAATGTGTTAACTATTAGTTAACAGCTGCCATAAATTTACCAAAGCCACATAGTAGCTGCATGTCAATGCAGTTAAAGCAAGGTAAGTTGGCTTGAATGCAGCTCCATCTTCTCAGTGTGAGAAACAACGGTTTTAGGTACATTCTGGACAGCAGCATAGTGTGCTCTTGCTTATGTCTGCAAAACCTGCAGCCATCAACCGGGGTTAAATATAGCCACGTCCTTTGTAATTCACCTGTAGAAAACAGTCCCAAACTTGTCCTGTGATAACGTATCTTGCAGCAAAATATTTTTGGAGCTTGTTTTCCAATTTTTGACTTACTAAACAGTTCTGCGATTCTCTGAGAGGAGCACGCTGCTAGAATAAAATCATTTGATAATGAAATTAGTTGTTGCCACAATATTTTTTAAAAGCTGTGTGAGTGTCAGTTTTTTAATAATTCCAGACCTCTGCAAAGAAAGTGCTTTTAATTGCTTGCTCCAGATAGTTGCCCCAGTCTGAACTGCTGGATGTCAAAGTTTTGTGCAGTTCTCCCTAAAGTAGCCATTATAAAGAGCCCTGCTCTGCACTTTGATGTGGTGCTAGATGTAATGGAAATTAGCACCTAGTGCTAAATATTGTCAGGTACTCCAAACCTATCGGTTCCTGGGATGTGGAGTTTGGGAGTCAAAACTTAAGTTGAAAGAGTTTGCATTGTTTCCGGTCATGCCAACTAGCAAGCTCCCAGTGAAGCATTGCAGCCGTAAATTAATAAGGGAAGAAAGTTGACTTTGACTAAGTTAAGTATTGGAGCAAGTGATGGCCTTTTAGAGCTTTAAGTAATTTACACAGACTCAGAGCAAATGTTAACAGAGATCCTTTCAGTTCTGATTTCTTAAGCATTTGGGTGCATGAGTGTGGCGACCATACACATCAGCTTAAGTATTTATATGATCTGCCCTCTTGACAAGTTTGCCATACAGAGACATCCCCATTCTATTTTAAGATTCCTCCCAAAGATTACAACGTTACTCTTGTCTGTATTTATAAAGATCTTATTCTCTCTGCAGTAGTTGAGCGTTGCTAGTTGGCGTTGAAATCCTAAACAGCTATCTGCTTAGTATAATATTTTTGTAAATACGCTCCCTAATTTAGGAGGATATGAGCGAGGATCAGTTATACGTCTATATATTAAAAAGCAGGGGTGCTTAAATGCACCCCTGCTTTAGCCCCACGTTGGTACCACTGATTTTAACCTCTGCCCACATACCCTATGCATCAGCTTAATGAATTAGAACTGATTTTTTTCAGATGATGGCCTGCTTGGTGAAAAGAATTTAGTTGCAATGTTTTGAGGCCCAACTTGAAGCCCTGTAGAGATTACTAATTTGCAAATCTGTTTATTCAACTTATTACGTTTCTACATTTTCTTTTTGAGATCACAAGCTGAAGATCTGAATCTGCCTTCACTAAATTGTTGAATGAATTGCTGGAGTTACCACTATCTGGCATAGCGGTATCTTCTGGAATATTTGTATTACAAATCCAGGAAGCCTAATTGCCATATTATTTTTATGGTCCTCCATGTGTACCTCTGCTGTAACTAATATTTTCTTCAAATTGGCAGTCTCGAATGTGTTGTGGGGTATTAGTGCGGAATGGTGGAGGCTGCTGGTGTCCGTTTTTTCAGATCATACCCAACAGACAGTGTAAGGAGCATAGCCTCTTTTTCATCTCTTTGATTGGCTGGCTTCTGTGTTTCATCTGCTCATTTTTAGGGTACTACTTTTTTCTCTTTGTTTAAGCATCCCATGAGGAGTGCATGTGTTTTCCGGCTTTCTCCCTGGTGTGCTTCTCTCCCCCCACCTGCACTTGCGTTGCTCTCTCACTTGTATAGTTAAGCGTCCCCGCGCTCAACGTTACTTTCTTTCCCATGTGTCCTAGCCTGCCTGTCCGACTCCCACCCCTGCCGTGTTGCTTCCCCACAGCCCCTCTCCAGCCCGCTCCCCCAACCCACTTATGCATTTTTTTTAAACTATTTTGCCCGAAGTCTTTTAAATGTACCGATCCATCTCGGATCAGTAACAAAAAAGTGTACTTTTGTTGGCATGTGTAAAACTATGTGCTTTTTTTAGTCGTGTACATGTGTGTTGAGCGCATGCGTGTGCTTTCAAAATGACACGACCATCATGTCTTTTGTTTTTTAGCCATGCCCCACCGCAGCCGCAATGTTGTACAGCATAGCTAAAACATTTGCACAGCCAAGAGGTCTTATAGGCGAGTCCTATTGGCTTTGCCAATACTTGCTTTAAATTGTCAACTATTGTTTGTATCATGTGGTGGTGGTGGGGGACAGAGTTACAATAGGGGAAAATAACCCCAGTATGTCCTGAATTGTGTATCCTCCCCTTGAATCCGATCGGCGATAGTGCTGCTAAGTCTAGCAGGTTTTTCGTCTTTGCCCACTACATAAGTACCATGCGTCTGTAATGTATTTACTCGCAGTTATAATTTGTTGGATTGATGAGAGAAAGTTACAGCAACTGCGTCCAAACTATTGTAGTGATTTCCCAAGTGCAGAAAAGACAGGGCAGTGCCTTGTTCAATGAAACAAGGTAAATCCGCAGTCTCATTAGCTTTGTTTTTTTTCAGTAGAAGAAAAGTTACCAGAATTTGAAAAACGATCGGCGCTGAAACTAACTGATTCTCACTGTATCTGCTGGTGACTGTGGCAAAAGGCCTTGCAATGTCATAACTCAACTTGATTAGGTAGTATGGTAGATTAGTGATGTCATGTAAGTAGTAATATCATAACTAGCTTCTGACATAGGAAATCGGTCATTCTAATGTTTGTACATCTGGCACTAGGTTCTTCTAATTGCGATTCTCTTCGAATCATACAGGCACATGCATCAAGAAAAGCTTTTGCGAGTCCTTAATTGCGAATATTAAGGAATCGCAATTAAGGACTCTCAAAAGCCTATGCATGTAGGAATCGCTATTGAAATAGAGATTCCTAAACATTCCTTAATTGCGACTCGCAAATTGTGAGTCGCAATTAAGGAATGTCTTCCCATTCAGTCCTATGGGCCTACAGGCCCATAGGAATGAATGGGAGATTGACATGCGCAATTTGCGAGTACCAATAGGTACTCGCAAATTGAGCATGCACTTCAAGGGTGCAAGGGTGTCCAAAGGACACCCTGTTGCACCCCTGAAATTGCTCTGTGCACACATGTTGCACACACACATGCCCTGTGTGTGTAATCCTACAACTTTGAAAAATGCACTTCAGTGCATTTTTCAAAGTTTTTGCAAATTACCATCAAGTTCAACTTCATGGTAATTTGCACTCCTAGTAGCGAAATCGCTATTTTGAAGTGGTTCTTGCATTGCATTTAAGGAATCGCAAAATGCGATTCCTTAAATGCAATCGCAACTTGAGAAATCGCAATTATTTGCGAATTCTCGAATTGCGAGTGCCTTGAACCTTGATGCATCGCAAATGCCCTTTTTGCGGGCGCAAACGGCCGATTTTTGCGAATCGCACCGTTTGCGCTCGCAAAAATGGTTGATGCATGTACCCGATGGTTAGTAAATTGTTATTCCTAATCTATGAAACTCATTTAGTTTAATTTGGGGATTCCTTGTGGGTAGCAAATCCACCTACCTCATGAATATTAATGAGGCAAGTAGCAGTTTGCGACCAATTTGGAATCACAGCCATCACAGGGATGGTGGCATGCTGAGGTCAGCAGACCACCATGTCTGTGATTGCTAATTAATGAAGCAGTTTTTTTAATGCAGCCCATTTTCCTTAAAAGAAAATGGGATGCGTTCAAAAAGAAAGAAAGGAAACCATGAAGTTTCATTTTTAAGAGTAGGCAGTAGCGGCCGGTGGTGGGAGTGCTGCCGGGCGCTGACGTGAGGCGGGGGAGGGGCAGGTGGGGGTAGTAAACAACGGATTACGGCTGATTAGAGGAAGCAAACATATAAATAAATAAAACGAATTTCGTTGCGCGCGCTGCATCGCATTTGGCGATGCAGCGCGCGCAACGAAATTCGTTTTATTTATTTATATGTTTACTTACCTCTAATCGGCCGTAATCCATAGTTTACTACCCCCCACCCTGCCCCTCCCCCGCCCCACGTCAGCGCCCGGCAGCACTCCCACCACCGGCCGCTACTGAGAGTAGGCAGTGGTCAGGAACGGTCCGATTCTGCGAATCGGGCCGTTTGCCACAGGAAAAATGCTTTGTACATCTGGCCCTTGGATACAAGTTTTATGTAGATACAGCATCCTTTAATGTGCACAGGCTAGTATTTGTCAAACTCTACTAATGATCTGTGCTTTATGTTTAATGAAATAAATAAATTAAATCAACATTTAAAAAAATCAAGAATGCCACTATCAACACCTATGCTAGTTGACAATGGAAATCTAGGAGGTGGGGGAAAGGCGAGCAGCAGTTAGACCATCATCCATTGCCCAGAAGATGGGTTTTGCCAATGAAACTCTTCCCATCCAGGCAAATTCCCATTTTTACCAGCACAGAGAGTCTTCAGAGTAACAATACAAATTCATTTGTGTAGAAGGATACTTAATTAATGTGGAACAGGAATGGGCAGCTATGGTGTCACTGACATCACATTCTGACTGTATGTGTTTTTTAATATAGGGTGCCCTCGATTGCTGCTCCCTCTGTCTCTCAGTAGGAATGTCAGACATTCTCTCTATTGATTGTTTTCCTTTTTTGTTGTAGGTGAAAAGACTGGCACCCTTTCACCGATCATTCCAAAACATTTTCTTCATGGAAGTTATTTGTAGACGATTGACAAGGACTCTGAATGGAGATGAGGATCAGTCACATTTTCAGAATCCTGGATTCTTTTTGAATGGTGATTTCATTTACACGCCTTGGACTAACTGTGACATAAACTTCCCTTTTAAGGTCCAGCTGTATTTGGAAAACATTTCAAAATACAATTTCATTTTAGGAACATACATCTTCGTTTTTCGGAAAAAGGTTTATACTTTCACTCTTTAACACTTGAATAATGCAAAGTCTAATATTTTTCCTTTGGCTGAATTATTTTTTAAGCTTTTTGTCGACCCCAGCAAAAACGTATCTGTCAGATTTATGGAAATTGATTAGGATGTTAGCCTTTAGATCTGAACTATATTCTGCATATTGTTGATGGTCATTCTTGCTGAACCTTTTCCTTATTGTTATGTAAACCAGTGCACCACATTCATGCTTAATAGTATCTGAGCAACAACTAGCCACAACTAACGTCTTTGTACAGTAAGTGTCAATGCAAATGGCACAGGAATTATAATAAGTGAAGCCAACCCCGGAAGTGGGACCTGAGTAATATTGCTTGTTGAAACTGCCTGACTTGGAACAGCTGTCTGAATATTTACACACAAATGTGGCACATTTTTCAACAAGGACAAGTTTTGGATTACTTATTTCTGTTTCTTAACTATGAGAATGATTTAAGAAGGGAAAGCATGAATCACTTGGATATCTAGCCCTTTCCTTTACAAGGCCACAGCCCATTGTGACAGTCAGTGGGACCTTCCGTAAAACCCACCAATATAATTAAAAAAATGAATTTCATGACAATTAATCAGTAATTGAAAATAATAGGTTTTGGTTTTCTATCTATTTTTATTCTGAGGAACACTTATGATCGGGACAAATAACATTATTACATAAACCATTAAGTCTCAAATTCTTAAATGTCTAGTGATCCTGATACATAAATATGGCTATAAAGACTCCACAAATATTGCACGGTTTTAAAATTCCCCAAGAAAACGAAGAAAGACCTTTGAGTTACCTAAATATATAATTATTATGGAACGTTTTGGATTTGCGACAAAAACATATACATATACACTTGTTAAGGAAGTTCTTCGAAATAAGTTACTAGTTATCCTGCATCTAGCATGATTCTATAAACAGACTTTGGACTGTACACGAAATAATGGGAGTTCCGCGTGGTATCAGAGGGTTGACTGAGGTGCTACATAGCAAAACCTTTACTGTAGTTATTTGCCTACGAGGTTGTTTGCTGATATTGTAATATAACCACAGTCATGAGTCCAGTTGTACCGTAGCTACTTACTTTTAAATTGTTATGCTTCAGATTGTTTTTCAACCACGTCAGTAACCACTGGCAGCCCTCGCGAAGCAGCACCAGCAGCATGCGCTGCACCATTTCAAGGCAGGTTCACAGGCAGTGAGTGGCTCGGCAAACAGGGTGCCAGCACATTGCTTTTCCTTTCATATGGTCTATGCTGCTCGCATAGTTCTGGAAACAATGTCTTTTTAGCATGTCATTTCATGTCCTGATGTTGGGTATAGCTCACTCCTAATGCTCTATTACTTACCGGTAATCTTCATTACTCCGGGTCCCGTTGTCCTCGTCCCATTCATTAACAAGTGGAGATAACCATCTCCCGACAGAAAAAAAGACCAGAGGCATGCTGGGACCCTAATACTGCCCCTCCCACCGGGAGTACATAAGCAGTACTTACCCAGCATCCCGCCTGTACAACCAAGCCCACACAGGAAGGCCGGCCGCCCGGGAGGGAGGGAGGGGCGTATGAATGGGACGAGGACAACAGGACCCGGAGTAATGAAGATTACCGGTAAGTAATAGAGCATTACCCCCAGGTCCCTTATGTCCTCGTCCCATTCATTAACAAGTGGAGAATACCAAAGCAGAAAACCGGCCTACCGAACCCCCAAGCGCACCTAGGAAACCACACCAAACGCAGCAACCCAAGGGAGGACAGAAAGCGGGAACCGCAGGAAGCAACCGGCAAGCACCCCCAAACAGGACCGCAGGGACACAAAGAAGGACCGGAAACAACCAAGAAAAAAACAGAAGGCCAGAGCCACACAAGGATGCCGCCAACCAGAAAAAAACCGGAGAAGACACGGCCAAGGACACCCACCGGACAAGGCGGATCAGCCCAGAACCACCACACAGAACTTGGCAACCGCACAGACAAGGAGCAAACCCCGACCACCCTGGAGAAGGCCAAAGAAAGAAGGCAAGGCCGTCCAACAGGGCGCAGACACAAGCACCCAGACCAACAAGGCTAAGGGAGCCCAAACCAGACACCCGCCAAACCGAACGAACCGACCCCCAGAGAGACCAGAGGACGAAAACAACCAAACCCCGCAGAGGAGGCCCAGGCCCCAGAAAAGAAAGGACAGCACCACCAGGGCCGTCAAAGACCACCACAGCCCACAGGGAGGAGCCACAGCGAGAGCCCAGGAGCAGAACAGGAGCCAGAACCCAACCAAACCAAAAGGACAGGGAAGGAGCCAAAGTCCAGAAACCCCAGAAGGCCAAGAGCCCCCACCGGGAGGGAGGCCGCACAACAAACCAGGACCGGACAAAAAAACGCCACAGCACAAGGGCAGAGGAGGCCAACCCAAAAGACCACAGGCCAGAGACGCCCCCAAAAAGACCCCGCATACAGCCGACCAAACAACCGAGAGGCCAGCAAATACCGGGAACCAACAACCCGGAACCGAACCGGCACAACAAGGAAGGATTCCATCGAAGTGTGACTAATAAAGGTATTACATTTACTCCTTGAAGGGATTCATAGAAATAGAAGGGTGAGAAAACTAAACAAAGACCCTCCAAAGAAAATTATAGGGTATCATCCGGCACCTATGAGACTGTAAAAACCAGACGAGGAACCCGTCCAAAACTTCATTGGAGGCAAATATAAGAGCTTCCATATAAATCAATAGATTTTTAAATATTGAACTATTGTCCTGAAGAAGGTGACGATCCACCTTAGCACCGAAACGCCGCGTCGACAGTTGTTCTTCATGTATTTATTGCACATATTGTTTACCTTTATTTAAAAATATGATGAATATATGATTTTAAATGTGTTTTTAACTTTGTTAATATCAATTGTATAGAACATGATCTTTTGAATAAAATATTGATAATACATTCCTTTGAATTCATATGTTTGATTAGAAATTGATTATTCTATGTATGATTTTATATATTTTTGTCTGTAAATTTAGCAACCTGGTAAAATGTGTCTTATTATATCTCAGTGTATGGCCTTACTATAACTAAGTTAACCAATCCAATTAGAGGATCGAATCCTCATGTTTTCAGAGTAGAAGGAGAAGGGAACTTTGTGTTTGTTTCAGTATCTATACCCATCCCTTTTCCAAGTACTAGGGTACCTCCCAAACCTTTTTGAGTTTACAACAAGGAAGGAGACAGGGCCAACGGCCACAACCCCAAAAACCCCAACCCCAAAGGGAGGGAAAAAAACAAGGCAAGGCGCAAGCCCAGGACACCCGGGAACCCCCGGCAGACCCCAAACCAAGGAACCACCCAGGCAAGAAGCCGCCGAACCACAGAAAAAAACAGGTTCCAACTGGGCGGAGGACCAGAGAGGAACAAAAGCCCGGGGCAGAAGCCAAAGGACCGCACAAGCACCCAACACCCAGGCCCAGCAACAGCAAGGGCAGGAGCAGCGGACAAGGCCACAGGGCGCACAGCACCCCGCCCAGGAACACACCAGGCCCGACCCCAGCCAACGCCGGAGAGGAGACCAGAAAACAGCAAGAACCGGGGCAAGAAACGGCAAGGAACCAGGAAGCCCGGACCGGAGCCAAGCAACCGCCGAGGCGGGAGGACCCCCAGGCCCACCAGCCCCCGGAAGGAGCCCACGCAGTGCACAGGCCGAAGCACAGGGCAGGGGGGCCGACAGACACCCCCAGCACCCAACCGCCGGACCAGACAGAAGGCCGGAAGAAAAAGAAAAAGAGGAAATTGCCCAAGCGGAACCAAAGGAAGCAGAGAAGCAAGAAGGCTAAGCAGCAAGAGACCCCGGACCAACTGCAGCCAGGAGGCAGACAGGGCCACGATGAACACCCCAGCACCGCACCCCAACAAGAGAAGGGGGGGGGCCAGAAACAGACCCACACCCGGAGCAGAGCCCGGGAAGGCAAGGGAAGACAGGAGCGAGCCAGGACACCGGAACCCGAAAAGAACCGGGAACGCCCAGCAAAACACCCCCAGAGCCGGCAGAGAATTGACAGCACAGCCAGCAAAACCAAGTAGGCACAGCCAGAGGCCACGCCGAACCAGCAGGAAGCCGGCAGCCAGGACCCCACACAGGCCCGAACAAGGCATCCGCAGCCCAGGGGAAACAGGATGGAGGGCCAACGAAGAAGGACTATCCGAAGCCCAGCAGCACCCAACGGAAACCCCAGGCCCAGGCAGAAACACGGACACCCAACCAGAGGCAAACCAGGCCCAGGAAGAGAACCGCCAGCAGGAGAAGGCCCAAAAGGACACCACAGGACACGGCCCGAAAACCTCCGGAGCGGCAAGCCAGGACACCCAGAGAACACACAGGCACGGACGCAGGGCCGAAAAAGGCAACCAACAGGCGCCGAAAACCCACAGGAGCAGGAAACCCCAACCAGGCACCCACGATAGGGACCAGACGAGACCAGGACCCCCCAGGGAGCGACAGCCCCCAGAGCCCAGAGAAACACCCAACCGGGAGAACCGCAGGACAGAAGAGGGGAAAACAGGCATCAGTGCCAAGGACAAGGCAGCACCGAAACACAGCCAGGCTCCAAACCAGAGCGGCACCAACCCCAGGGGCCAAAGATGTGAACCGCCACCGGCAACACAACCCAGGGGGAGCAAGGAAAGAAGAGCAGGAGCCAAACCCCCCGAGACCAGACGAGAGCAGGTACGAACAAGGCCCGACCCTGCTGAACTTCCAGGATCAGACAAGAGCAGGTGCTTTCAGGGTGGTATGGCCATAGGCAGCCGCCAGGGAGGGGAAGGCCGCAGGCCAGAAAAAAACAAAGCCAGCCACAGCACCCTGCAGGCCCGCCAGACACCCAACCAGACCGAGCAGAACCGACCGCGGAACCAGGAGGGGCGGCCAGGACCCACCCAAGCAAGCCCAAAGGCAAGCACCGGAAACAGCAGGGGCGCAGCAGAAGCATCGGAACACAAGGACAACACCAAGGAAACCCCCGAAGCCAGGAACAGCCCAAAGAGAGCCCAGAGCCAGGAGCAACCAAAGACAACAGCACCCAGCACGGAAGAGGCAATAAGCTGGAGACAGCAACAGCCAGCCAGCCCCCCATAAAGCAACCCAAGCACACAGGAGGACCCGGAACACACACCGGGAGCCCCCGACAGGTGCAAGGAGAACAGAACAGCCGCACAGGAGGCAGCAACAGGAAAGACACCACCCCCAGCAATCGCCAACCCCGGAAACCCAGGGAGGCCAGACCCCAGAACGGGAAGACGGCAGACAAAGACAAAGAGCCCCCCAAAACCGGACCGAAGGCAGCGGGGGCAGAGTCAGGAGAGGAAGCGGACACCGCACTCCAACGGAAAGAAGGAGCATCCCCGAAGAGAGGCCACAGAAGCCAGGAAGTGGAGGCAACCCAAAAGAGAGGCGGAACCGCCCAACGTGGGACCGGAAGAGAAAGCGAACCCACGGCACACCCAAGCGGGGTACATGACCCAGCCGAACCGATCGCCAGCAGAGGAACAGAGCCCGCAGCACAGGCAAGGACGCCCGGGAAAGGGTGGGCAGACCCACAGACCCAGCCCACCCAAGGCCAGACCACAGCACCCGCACCAACAACACCCCGAGGAGCAGGACTGTGCAGGAACAGCAGAAAAAGCGGGCAGACCCCGGCAGGACCAGGAGCCCAGGAGAGGGCAAGCACAAGCGGCCACGGAGCCCAAGAGAGGACCACGGACCCAGCCGCACCACCCAGGGAGGCCACTCACTGCAGAGGCAACGCGGTGACGAGCAACAGAAGCACACAGGCACGCAGCGGAGCACAATACCGAGAGCCCAGAAGGATGAAGGGCTGAGCGGACACACCGGCACACGAACCAGCGACCACATGAACCAACACAGGCCCCCGTAGGGGAGACAAAGCCCACCGAGACAGCGCACACGGCGAACCATAACACCGCGAGCACCACACACCTGCAAAAACAGGAAAGAACCCCTTCTCTGCAGCGGGACAGGGGCAGGCGGACCGGCACCACCCAACAAAGAGGCGCCACGTGGCCAGGAACCAGGACCGGGCCACACATACCATCGGGCACCCGGCACCCCCCAGCACAGCAGGAGAGAGGGGTCCGGGAAAGCAAGTGCGACGGGCACGGAGGATCACGAGGACCCCGAGCGAAGTCGGCGCACAGCACAGCGCGGCACCGCGCCGCACCAGCTCGAGCGTGCAAAGGAAGAACGGAGGAGCCAGCAGCGAGCACGAAGTACCCAAGGAACGGCGGCGCCCAGCAGCGGAGGCGCAGAGAATCCAACAGGCAGCAGCAGAACACACGCCCCGCATGCAGGAGGCTTCGGGTCCGGCACCACCAGGAGGCACAGTAGCCCATCACGGTATGAACCAGAAGGCCAGCACGCCAGCAACCAAGGACGGCAGGCAGCAGCGACAACCCGGACTCGGGGAGAAGACTGCAAAGAAACAAGGACCTCGCACCACCCAAAGGCTGCAGCAAACAAGAAACAGCCGGCACCAACGGGCAGCCAGAGACACCCCCGAAGCACAGGAAGGTGAAGGACAGACAGCACCCACCGCCTCCGCCTCCTAACAAGGAGAAAGACCAACAGCAAACACTGCGAAAACAGCAAGCTCCCGTGACCTCCCGGTCTCGCGGAGAAAGCGCCAGCAACCAAACACAGACCCCGCTCCACGCATACCCCCAATGCTGTGGAGGCAAGGAATGGCAGCATCGGGCACACCCGCTGGGAGAGAGGAAAAAACCGCTACGCGGGACTCACCGGGAGTGGGGGCCGGACACCACCAGCAGCAAGGCCCCCACTCCAACAGCGGGAAGATCAGGAACACTGCAAACGCGGCGCGTCTTCCACACGGCCCGGCCTCAGGAAGACGCGCACGCGACCCGGAAGCACCCGGGAGGTCATGCACCAGCCGGCCAAGCAGCTCCCCGGCCAGGATCCGACATGTCACCCAGCAAGCCCGGCAGGCCAGGGGACAGACCAGGAAACCCCGCGCCCGCACAGCCAGGCAGCCGGGCGGGGGGAAGGAAGAGAAGAACGCCACACCATCCCAGCATGAGCAACATCAGCACACCACGTCCATTCTGTCGACAGACAGAAAAAAAGAACAGGCGGGATGCTGGGTAAGTACTGCTTATGTACTCCCGGTGGGAGGGGCAGTATTAGGGTCCCAGCATGCCTCTGGTCTTTTTTTCTGTCGGGAGATGGTTATCTCCACTTGTTAATGAATGGGACGAGGACATAAGGGACCTGGGGGTAATAGGCTATTTGCATTTGAAATGCTATTTCTGCCTTCTCACCCACTGGGCTGTTTAACCTTCAAGAACAAAGGCAGAAAGTCAGGAACAAAATATAATTTGCATTTCGCAAGTCTGTCAAGTGTACTATGACATATTAGCCATTCTTTGCTTTTCAGCCCACAGCATTTCACATTGTGGGCTTAACACTCTGAATTTTGGGACTTTCAGCCCATTAAGAAAGTGATGTTGGCTAAAATGCTAGAGCTGGCTGATGGTGTTATACATGACATGAAAAAACTTGTCGGATATGTTTTAAAATGTTACAAAGTCATCTTGTTTATTTTAAAATCTGTTGCACACACAAATCCAAAAGTAAACCTTGCTCACATATTTTGTAAGAGTTTACTCTCATTCATGTCATACAGTAATACAAGCATTGCTTTTACAAATTAGTTTGTCTTTAATGTCGTGGAAAGTTTTATACCAAACAATACAACACAACAAAGATACAACACAAAAAGAAGTAGCACATTTTTTGCTAACACCTAAAAAAAGTAAAGGGCTGGTGGCAATAGCAGGAGGAACATCATACAACTCTCTCACACTAGGGTTGCATCTGGCAGGTTTTTTTTAATAATATGACCAGTATTTTAATATCCCGACCGGTACAAAAATTAAAAAATCACCTAAAGCTGGTATTTTTCCCCTTATCTTTACATACTTTTAACAGTAAATATACAATGAAAACACTTTAAAGTGTGCTGTGGGGCTGCCTTAATGATAACTGGCTGATAATTAAAGTAAACAAAGAACTTTATCTAAAATCTTCTGCATTCATTTTCGACTTGGTTTTTCTATTTAATTGTCATGTCTGAACCTTTGCAGATTCTTAAAATGTGAACAAATGGCTGGTATTTTTCTCTGGGAAAGGTGCGCCCCCTATCTCACAGATACAGGACATGTACAATACAGGTAGTTAACAAACTAAGAAGGTTGTGAGAGGCCTTATCAGAATTTTGTGCATTCTTCATAAATATACAAGAAGCACAAGACACCTGGAAGAAAGAGTCCAATATCTAATAGAATTACTATACATTCATGTACTCAGACGGGATGATGACCCCCACCTACCTAATGTGGTATGGTTCATCAGTGGGTCCCACATCTACCCCTGTAAACATCCAAGAGAACTACTAATTGTAGAGTCAACTAGTTATGGGTTCCCCAGTTTTGGTAAAGTTAGGTTCCTTATGTCAACATTTATGTTCCCTCCTTGTTAAACCTCAGACCTATAATAATAGTGTGTGCGGGAAAGCTAATAATGTTCTTACTGGTGTCTCCCTGTCATAAGATTAAAAATAGTGTTTAGAGCAATGGGCTCTGCTTCACTTTAACATCAATATGTTTGGCACTTGAACATGGATCGTTTGGGGGATAGGAACTTCTTCAGGACTGCAGGCATCTCACATCAAATATCGTCGGAAAATCCCTGTTTATAGGGCATGCTATGTTAGTGCATTTTATATATAATTTTTTCCTTCATAAGCAGTGGAAACAACTTAATTCAGCAGTGGAAATACCCTTTCTTCATAAAACAGGTACACGTTGGGCAAAAATACTTCAAGATTTCCACCTCTAGTGGGCAAATATAGGCAGGACAGCAGCAGCACAAGTTTTCTCCATCACAATACACGTACAAATCAGGCAGAAGCAGTGCAGTGCAAATTTTGCTTCCTCACAGAATTGGTACAGGGGGCAGTAGCAAAGCAAGCTTCCCACTCTCATAGAATGCAGCAAGTGCAATCTTCAATTCCCAGCAGAACAATTCTAGCAGGGCAGACTGGCACAAGTTTTCTTCACTCATAGAACATGTACAATTAAGGCATGAGTGACGTGTAAGTTAGAGATAGATCTCTGAAGCAGGTGCATAACTCACTCAGGGGGATCTGTAAGTGAATATGTGTTATGAGACCATTTTCACATAGGTGATATTCCATGTCAACATCCTGAAGTCCCAATATTTCCATGTATTGAGACGTAGCTGTTAAATAGTAGGTCACTGTTATTTTGAGCAGCCAAGTCACATCATAAGAAACTATGTTCAATACAGGCACACAAGTGGCAACATCTTCAGGTGCTTTACAATCATAGCCTCAGTGCTGAACATGTTCAAAATGTTGAGGGATGCCAGTGTCAAAAACCAACCACAAAAGGCTTAGAAATATTTTCTGAGGAATGTTTGTTATTACTATATGTTCTGTACAGCTAGACCAGATTATTTGGGCTTTAAACACAGATAGGTATAACCAAATACAGGCACTTTAAATGATGTCTGCTACCTACATATTTTAAAAAATGTCATGTGTGTGGGTTTTTGTAGGACTGCTGAGTTCACTTAAGGAGACATTATCATTAGCAGACATACGTTAGTGTGTCATTATTTAGAAAGAATTGTGTTTTTCACATTCTTTCAATTCTACCTCAATTACTTAAACAAGAATAGGACCCTTTTCACATACTACCTAATGTTTGTCGAATGTTTGAAAATCAGAGTTAAATTTGTTGTACAAGTAATTTTCCACAAGATGTTATGTATGCTGAAAAATGAATACTATATTTTACTGCAAAATAATACAAGGTTATAAAATGATTGCAAGTATAATAAATTTTTGTTATTTTCTAGTTTTTGGTGCTATTATAAATGCTATTGTAAATTATGTTTCTACCTTTTAATAAACTCTTGAAATTTGAAATCTGAATTTGCTTTTTCTTTCAGTTCAAAGTAAAACTGAATTATGCATGGTAATTGTGGAGTTGAATTCTGAATTCTATAGAAATATAGACAAGTAAACTTTATTAAGAATACAGGGCATTAAAGTACAATTATAACATGTTAAGAACATGATAGACTACCCCCAAGCAGGATCAGGTACAACTTCCACAAGAATAGTCTGATGTAATATTCTGAAGAGTTTAGACCAAATAAATGACATGCAAAATTGACACCGATTCTTCTAGGTATATTTAAATGAGCAGAACCCAGTTTGGATATAGTTAGTGGTCGTCCTTATAACACTCTTAAAGGTTTTGTATCACATTGCTTAACATCTATCTGGGGCTGTATTTTTGTCTGCCTCCTCTTTATTTAGTCTCTCCTTTTTTTCCATTTTAATGATGTTATTCGAGTGCACTGATCAACTTCGATCAAATTGATAAGTAAAACTAGAGAGCAGTTATTTTTGGAATAATGATAATCTCATAACGTGTTCAACTATAAATGTATTAAATAGAAAACCAGACGTCCACAATTATGAGTAAGTGTTCTTTGACAAAAAAAAACTCGCTAGCCTCTCACTAAGTATTTACTCATGAGAAGACAAGAACAGTTCACCAACAAAAGTGCTCTAAGATTATTCACTAGACGCCTCATCATATCCAAAGTTTTCACATGTGCTACTCAGGTTGGGGAAACGTTGGTTACCATGGCAGATAAACGCTGGTTCTCTATAATGTTTTGGTTTCCTAATGTTTCTGCGAACTTTTTTTCTTAAAGAGGAGAGATTTCAAAAAGAGGCTCCTCAACTAGCTTCTGGGCTATGGTGAAATTGGAATAGTGGATGAAGCCTGGGCTTTGGACTTTATCAGGCTAGTAACTTATGCCCATATTTATCAATATTTCACACAATGCAGCAAGCTACCTTGCTGCGCTGCATGAAAGGGCAGGATTTAACATTATACAATGCATTCCTTCTCTCTGGATGCGCTGGCGCACAAACTGCTGCCTAGCGCCAACGCAGGCACCCTCGCACCATGGTGCAAGGGTTCCTGCGTTATAGGCAGGATTTTTTTGTGCAGGAAGGGACACCCTCCTGCATAAAAGAAATCCTCTGAGGCGTTTTCCTCTTTCTATGTGTGATGCAGAATGCAGCATACATAGGAAGAAATAAATATATTTCTCCTCGTTACGCCTCCCCCCTGGGGATGCATAGCATTCTGATGCATTGTCAGGTCTACCAGTATTGGTAAATCTGGGAATGCTTCAGAATCAATGTATGGATGGGTGGAAACACCGATGCTCCACCCATGGAATGACTCCCGGGGGCAGAGTAATGCAAGGTAGCGACTTTCGGTGCTTTGCGTTACTCCAGATTTAACAAGCCATGCAGGGTTACGCAAGGTGGCCTTGCGTGGCTTCGTAGCTCTCGTCTAGGTTTTATGTCACCCTTGCGCCCCCTTGGGTGGTGCATGGGCGGTGAAAAATGTTGATAAATATGCCCCCAAATGACAAGGGCACAAGCACAACACAGCTCCATTGTGTGCCACACAAGCCCTTTACCCCTCCTCTACACAGTCAGAGCCGGAAAGAGGAACCAAAAGCATCATTGGCAGAAGACCTCAAGCCAGCGCCCCTCCCTTTATTTACTTGCGCTTCTCTCTTTTTCCATCTTCCATCTCTCTCTTCTCCCACACTGATTGCTTTCTTTCTACCTCCCCCTTCCTCCCTCTCTTTCTCTCTTGAATCCTTCCTGTGTATGCTGCAGCGGCGGCTGCTCCATATGGGCTAATGAGCGTTGCCCCACCCCAGCTGCAGGTGCACCCAAAGTGAAAAATAAAATTGTAATAAACTGACTTTATTACTGTTTTATTTTCCTCTGGCAGCCCAAGCTGCAAGGGCAGGGTGGGGCCATTCCTGCAGATTGACAGCAGAGAGGAGTGGTGGCAGCAGTTTAAAGTGCGCGTGTCACTTTGGCTGGCTGTTTTGCGATGGACAGCCTGACATGCGCACTTTAAACCTTTCCAACCCGAGCTGCCTAAGACAGCTGGATTGAAAGAAGGCAAAGGTCTCCAGTGCCTAAAGGAGCTTCAAGCCAGTCCACTCCAACCAATCCTGGCACGTTTCTCATGCTGCTAACATTATCAGCAGCATGAGAAAAGCATCTGGAGTGGTATAAGGGAGGAGTTGGCTGATGCTCCGAGACTCGCGCTGGAACTGCAGAAGAGAACACAGAGGACGAGGATGTTTGGGTAAGTAAACATTTTTATTGTTCTTTACTTTTTTGACCACTGACAGGCACTATGCGGCTGTCCGAGGCCCCCGCAGGGGGCCACTAAGGAGGGCAGCCCTCTAGTAACATCTGGGCACCCCCCCCCCCCCTCTCGGGGGGCAGGGACTCGGGGGAGGAGTCCCCCAGCCCGGTGGTGACGCACGAGGCAGCGTCACTTCCGGGGAGCGCGAGGATAGGGGGAGGGTATATAGCCTCCCCCCCACCACTGTTCTTCCTCTTCTCGCGCTGGACACGCCGTCTCCCTGGACCGCTGCCCGGCTTGCTGCCCGTCTTGCTGCCCGTCTTGCTGCCTGTCGCCCTTTGAGCACTCCCGGTGAGTTTAATCCTCCCCCCCAGTCCCCCTATGCAGGGCGCCAGGCCATCCCGGCTCCGGCACCCGCTCTAGGGGGGGGAGGACTGCTCCTCGAGGGCTCAGGCAACAATGGGGCGCTTGGGGCCGCAGGGTCTGGCTGTCCCCGGGTACGACACAGCGTGCTCGGTCCGCGGTCCCCGCCCAGCCACCACCGGCGGGGTCGCACGGCCTTTCCACGGGCCGGGAGATCTCCGTGCATCTTCCCCTCCCCCTCTGGGCTCCCCGCTGGAAGGGGGGCGGGAGGGGGCCTCTGACTGCTGGCCACGCAGGGCACAGCGCGGAGCACGGGGTCCGGGCCTCACCGGGCCTGCGGGCTGCTGACCACCGGCATTTGTCTTCCGGGCGCCTGGTCTTGCGGGGCCACGCCGAGATGCACAGCCTCCCCCTCCCAGCTCACGGGGCCGCCGAGGGCCAGCTGGCGAGGCAGGTGGCGCGCGGCAGGCTGGGGCCCGTCCCCGGGGCAGGGGGGGGTCTCCAGCCACAGCACTGGGAGAAGCGCTCGCCTCCGAGGCGTCCGGCTGTCCCCAGCGCTTCAGGGAGATCAATCCCAGCGAGCCAGGAGCACCACTCACTCCCGCCGACAGCCCATGCTTGCGGTCACAGTATTGTGTCCGGTGCAGCCGAAATAGCTCAGTTGGGAGAGCTTTAGACTGGAAATCTAAAGGTATTTGGTTCGATCCCCCGTTTCTGCAGATGCATTTTTCCGCCGCTGTCGACGGAGCACCCCGACCTTTGTCTTCGAGGCTGCGGCCTCTAAGTAGGGTGAGATTTGTTTCGGGCGGTATCACGCCACTCTCTCCCTCGGGGGGCCAGTCCCGGCCTGCTCCGGCGGGCCGCTGAGGGGAGGCGGCGGGGGCAGCAGTGCCACCGGCGCCGGGGGGAGTCACCATCAGGGGCAGGAGGGCCTCCGGCCATGGCGCTTCATGCAGGCGGCTCGGGCGGTGCTTTCACCGCGAGTACCTGTGGGGCAGGGCCCACTGACAAGCGCCTGCGCCTGGCCCCGCCTGCCTCACACCACCCGCCGCCCCCCCCCCACCGCCACCACCCGGGAGCTTTGATCAGTGATAACTCCTGCGCCTTGCCTGCCATAGGTTCCTGCAGGACAAGGCTCCGGATCCTGCCAGTGCTGCCCAGCCTCCCTGTTGCACCAGGGCCCTGAGCGCTGCCCCTTTCGCCCCCCCCCCGATCTCTAGGGCGGTGAGCGCTGCCCTGTCCCACATGACCCAGGGCAGGGGGCGCTGCACCAGCTCCCCAGGGCAGTGGGTTCTGCTCCAGTCTCCTTATGCTTCCAGGGCAGTGGGCTCTGCCTGGACCCCCCTGCGCGGTTCTACTGCTGCCCTACGGGAGGCAAGGCAGGCCCCCAGCCGGCAGGCGGGGAGGTGGCGGGGCCCAGCGAGTCCCCGTGTGGCTCCGCCGCTCCGCCCGGTGTGCCCGGCAGGCGCGGGGTCTGGGCCCCCCCCCCGGGCCCTTCCAGTAGATACGGGGGGGCCACAGCACTGATGGCGTCCCCTGCGCCTGCACATGGGGGCCTAGCGGGGGACGCGATAACCCGACGCGCTGCTGCGTCCTGGCACCACCAGGCCGCCTCCCTGCACCGCTCGTGACCCAGCGGCGCCGCGGCCGGTCACGCCACGTGCCAGCATGGAGGGACAAGCTGTGGGACCTAGCACAGGCGAGCTGTCCAGTGGTGGCGCGCCCGTAACTAGTAGAGGACTGTGCATAATGGGTAGAGCGGCCGACTCCGGAGCTGGAGAACCCAGTTCGAGTCCCGGCGAGGCTCAACATCGCCTCGCTACGCCCGCTGGTAGCCGAAATAGGTAGGGGTCGTCCGACAAAACTGGTGTGCATGCAAGCGCCAACAGGTGAGGGACGAGAGCCAGCAAGGCAGGAGAAGTGGCCCCAGGTGGAGCTTCCCTAGGGCACCAAACTGTGCGGGGGCCTGCGGCTGTAACACCGATGGGCCACCCCCCGCTTAGTATTGTGTAGTGCTTGCCTGCCATGCCTCACTCCGCGCCCTTTGTTTTTCAGCGGCACGCTTCGCCCCCCCTGAGGCACTGCCCACACACTAGGGACAAGCGGCCCGCGCAGTCGGACGACGTGGGCTAAAGGACAGAATTTGACGTTCGGCGCAGCCAGGAAGCGATTGACCAGGGGGAAACGATCACGTAGCAGGTATGGGTGCATGGGGGGACCCAGGAGGAGCAAGCAGCAGCGTAAGTTAGGTACAACCAGTAGGACGGCGGACCATTGATCATGGCTAGCGGCTGCGAGAAGGGGTGCTTCCCCGCTCCACGGAGCTGGGGAGGGTGCCGGGGCCCTGAGGACAGGGGCACGGGGGGCCCAGGGGAGATTTACTTACCTCTACCTTCATCTCCACTCACAGAGTCCAGTGCGGCACCCATCCGAGCGTCGCCACAAAAAGATTGATAGCCTACCGGGTTGAAGTAAGTACGATACCGAGGGGGACGCAGTGGCTGCGCATCTGCATGGAGGCAGGACAGGCCTGGCAACCAGAGTTGGGCAGAGTGTCTTAAAATGTTAAATTTTCTTCCAGATTGAGCCGTCAGTCGCAGGAGGCAGGATGGATAGCCAGGGTTCCCCCGTCTATTCTCGCAGATGTCCCAAGTCGACGAAACACAGCCAGGCACCTCACAAGAAGCGCAGATTGCAGCTTTCTCGACATGGCCAAGACCAAGGGATTGGCTTGGGCCACAGAACTTCTGAAGGCCAATAACCCGGAGGACTCTGGATTCGCCAGTGCGTCCTTGACCACAGAGCAGGAGCACATCGAAGAGGCAGGCCCCACTAGGTCCAAGAGGACACGCAGGCCCACAGTAAAGGACTTTCCGGCAGACCCGCTGCCAACCAGGAGTCGGGCCATGACCACCCCCCGGATCCCTGCCACCCCGCTGCCCCTCCCTCCGCCCCCGGCACCTGGGCCAGCCATTCCCCCGGCCAGCATCCCGCTCCCTGCGAGCTACGCAACAACTGAGGACTTGGGTAAGCTCACAGACTCTTTGAGGAGCTTTATGGCCGAGGTCAGAGCAGGCCTTGCGGGGGCCAGCTCGAACAGTGGGGGTGGAGGGGCGGTGCCGGCTCCTCCGGGGGTGCGCTTGGGGTCCCGTCCATCACGCAGGTTTGGGGAGGGGGCGCCAGCACGGCAAGCGCAGCTCTTCCCCAGGGCGACAAAGCGTCAACCAGCAGCCCAGCAGAACAAGTTGGGCAGCACCCGGCGGTGGGTGCCACTCCATCTCCAGCAAGTTCCCCCGCCAGCACGGTACCACTCCCGGTGGTGATCCCGCCCGCCGCACCTCAGGCAGTCAGCGCTCCCACACGTTCCCCAGAGCTGCCCAACGCAGCCGGGGTGTCCAAGCCACTAGTCACAATGGCGCCTATGGTCTCGGGCGGTGCTCATTGGGGTGGGAGGTTCCCACAGCGGCCAAAGAGGGGATCTGGAGGCGAGAGTTTATAGATATATTTACCCTGCTCATGCACGGGGCGGAGGGCGTTGACACAAGAAAGATGGGGGTAAGGAGGAGGATAAAAAGGTACGATTCCAAGCTTGGCCGGAGAAGAACATTGTAACATGGGGACAAGCTTTCGCCATCCTGGCTGCAGTGATAATGGAAAAATTCCCAGAACAGGGGCCGGGTTTGTTTCAGTATGCCAGCATCATCACCAACGAGGCTGGGACAAGCGGGGGGATGGGATGGTACCACTATGACTGCGAATTTCGAAAAAGATGGCCATGTGTCCCGAACTGGAGTGGGACCAAATGGAGGTGAGGCTCTGGGTTAAGCACATGGGAAAGCGCACAGTTGAAGGGAAGGACAAGACCAACACAAACAACAGTGGGGGTGACAAGCCCAAGGGTCAGAAGCAGGAGTCGAAGGGTCAGTTCAACAAGTCTTTTCGGGGTGGTCGAGGAGGTGGCCGAAAGAATGGAGGTAAAACAGTGTACACTGGAACCTGCAGGTTATATAACGCAGGGTCCTGCTCCTGGGGCAAAGCATGCAGGTTCTCCCATACCTGTAGCAAATGCGGGGCCACCCATCCTGCCCCTCTTGTAACAAGCGGGAGGGCTCCCGCACTCCCTACGGGAAGGCAAGATAAATAGACAATTTCCGCCGTCCTGCCCCCCCTTTCCGCCCCCCACCCCCTCCCAGCAGTGTTGTCCCCGGGTCGCCTTCCAGGGGCAGATCTCCCAACCTACACATGGCCAAGGGTCCGTCCCCCATCATCATTTCAAACCTCCTCCCCTCATCCGCGAGTATCCGAACACCAAGGATAGACTGCTCCTAGCGGAGGGGTTCATGGAAGGATTCAGAATACCTTACCGGGGCCCACTAGCAAGCAGGGACGCGGGCAACCTCAAATCGGCCAGGGAGCAACCTGAAGTTGTGCAGGGGAAGATTAATAAGGAATCGGCCCTGGGTAGGGTGGCGGGCCCCTTCAACCAGCCACCACTCACGAACTTTGTTGTATCCCCTCTGGGGGTAGTACCCAAGAAAGAGCCAGGGGCCTTCAGGTTGATCCAGCACCTGTCTTACCCAGAAGGTGACTCAGTGAACTTCTGGTTAGAAGAGGGAACGTGCTCGGTGTCTTACTGCTCCCTGGACATGGCGGTGGACATGGTCAGGAGGGCGGGCAAGGGAGCTTGGTTGGCAAAATCAGACATAGAGGCTGCTTTCCGCCTGCTGCCGGTCCACCCGGATAGCCAGCATCTCCTGGGGTTCAAGTGGCAGGGAGAATTCTTCTTCGATAAATGCATGCCCATGGGATGCTCCGTGTCCTGTGCCTACTTTGAGGCTTTTAGCTCTTTCCTGCAGTGGGTGCTCGCGCACAGGTTCAAGGTGGAAGGGGTGACGCACTACCTGGGTGACTTCTTGTTCATCGGGGGGCGGGCACGCGTGAGTGCAGCAGAGGCTTGCAGTGCTTCCAGGACATGGCCAGGCACCTAGGGGTTCCGTTAGCACCTGGCAAGACCGAGGGTCCGGCGCAAGTCTTGACTTTTTAGGCATCGAACTGGACACTATTAAGGGCGAGTCCAGGCTCCCTGCGGACAAGGTACAGGCGCTGCGTCAGGACATTCAAGCATTGCTGGGGAAAGACAAAGCCCCCTGGGTGCCATACAATGTCTCCTGGGAAAGCTCAATTTCGCAGTCAGAGTTATCCCTGCGGGGAGAGTCTTCGCCAGGAGGTTAGCTAGGGCAACAGCCAACGTCAAAAGAAACACCACCTGGTTAGGCTGGCAAAGGGCCTGAAGAAAGACCTTGCCATGTGGTGCGAGTTCCTCACGCAGTTCAATGGGACGGTGATTTGGAGGGCACCTTGGGCAGACAGTCCTGAGCTCTGCCTCTTCACGGACGCATCAGGTAGGGAGGGCTTTGGGGCAATCTTGGGGGCAGAATGGTGCGCCCAGGAGTGGCTCAACGCCTGGCGCAGGCGCAACATCACAGCCAACATCTCGGTCCTGGAGCTATTCCCAATCGTCATTGCACTACACCTGTGGCCGGGGTCGCTTTCAGACAGAAAGGTGCTATTCTGGTCTGACAACATGGCAGTGGTGCAGGCCATCAATGGGCAAACAGCCAAGTGCCCGTTGGTCCTCTGTCTCCTCAGAGAGCTAGTCAGGGCATGCCTGCGCTGCAATGTTGAATTCAGGGCGAGGCATATCGAGGGGGTCAAGAACGTGGCAGCTGACGCTCTTTCTCGTTTTCAGTGGCTCCGTTTCCGGGAGGCCTGGCCGCGAGCGAGAGCGGAGATGACCCCTTCCCGGCGCACCTCTGGAGAATCCTACAGTGGAGCAACGATTGAGAGCACTGGGCGAATGCTCATTGGCCCCAGGTACCAGGACACGATACAGGGCCCACCTGGCCACCTTCAAGAAAGTGTCACAATCCCTGGGACTTTCCCCGCCTCCCGAGGGAGGGCACAGTGCAGGCTTTCGTAGTGTGGGCTAAGGAACAGGGGAAGAGCCATTCCTGGGTGTGCGGCCACCTGGCGGCAGTGAGCCACGACGCCAAACTCATGGGGGAGCGACCCCACCAAGTCCTTCATCATCAGGGCGGCCCTCAAGGGTTGGGCCAGAGAGGAACCCAGAGTACCAGACAACAGGGCCCCCATCGAATTTGACACTCTCAAGGGCATGCTGGACGTATTAGAAGGGGTCACCTACTCGCAGTACGAGGCGTCGCTCTTTGCGGCCGCCTTCTGCCTAGCGTTTTTGGCGCATTTCGGATAAGTGAACTGGTGGCCAGGTCCAAGTCGGACCGGTCGGGCAATGCCTTAAGCATCAAGGATGTCACCCTGGTGGGCACCCTGTCCATCCACCTCAGGAGGTCCAAAACGGACCAGGCAGGGCGGGGGGTAGATGTGGAGTTAAGGCCGCTGGGGGACCACAGGTACTGCCCGGTCGCCAAGGTCAGGAGTACTTGGCGCTCCGTCCCAACGCCCCGGGTATCTGCTGATCCATGCTGATCAGGGTCCCCTGACGAAGTACCAGATGGAACGATTGATGAGGACGAGCTTAACTCGGGCGGGCCTTGCCCAGCAAGGGAAAAAATACACCAGCCATTCCTTCAGAATAGGGGCGGCCACGGCTGCGTTCAAAGCAGGAATGGAGCCAGAGGGGGTAAAAAGGTGGGGCGTTGGGAGTCTGAATGCTACAAACGGTACGTCCGTCCTTGAAGCAATTTGTTTGTATTCACAGTGTGCAGTGATTTTGAGTGTACCACATGTCATAATTCTTGTGTGAAATTGAACATTAAAAGTACAGAGTGTGAAAATGGTGTCCTTTACTCTACTAGGTTTCCAGGTATGGGTGATCGGGCATTCTTTCATCACCAGGGTGGCCCAGTGGGCGGCGCGCCGGAATTGGACGCGGGGATTTTCAAAGACACAGTTTGAGTGGATGGGTTTCCTGGAATGAGATGGAGCACCCTCAGGAACAGACTGGAACAGAGACTAGCCGCCCAGGGGGCCATGCCAAGAATATTGGTGATACACCTGGGGGAAATGACCTCATTGCCATGGGGAGAAGGCTACTCTTGCAGGCCATGAAAAGTGACTTAGGTGAAATCGTCAAACGCATGGGGCAATGTGAGGTCTGTTGGTCAGAGATGATTCCACGCAGAGTATGGCAAGGGGCGAAGTCTGGGAGGCAGTGGAGCACTCCCGTAAGCGAGTGAACGGGGCAATGCGCAAGTTCACTGACCAGAGGGGCCTGGGATTCATCAGACATGAGCTGATTCAAGAAAAGGTGAAAGGTTACTTTGCGGCGGATGGGGTTCACCTATCGCCAGTGGGGATGGACCTCTTCCTGCTAGACCTGCGGGAGGCCTTGGAAATGAGAGGTTGCAGGTAGGACCATAGTGGCTGGGTGGGGGCCCTGGCGGTGACGGGGGCCACCTCCAGAGCTGTGGCGGAGTTACAGGGCGATCTGGAAGCAAAGGGGGACAGAAGGGTACCCTCCCTGCGCAGCACCAAAGGGGGTGCTAGAGCCAAATCCTAAGAGCCTCATGGGAGGTGACTGGAAAACCGTGTCGGCGCCCGTTAGTCCTTCGGGCGGTTGTGGGCCTGAACAACTGGGGGTTTGCTATGCTACGCTCCGCCCTGAAAGGGGCGTGAGTAGGAAGGGACCATGTGTCAGGTGATCAGGGAGAAGGATCACCAGAAGTGGCAGCACAGATGGGGTTCGTCCAGTGCTGCCTGGCTCATCAGGCGGGCAGGCGGCCCAGATGGCTGCCTGCCCTTGGATCGCCCGTAAGATAACTCCACCTTATTACATAACGGTGTATGTAATAAACCTGCAGCAATTTTACCCAAACAAGTAACGTGTTGTGTGTTTATTGTCAGCATGCATAATTTGTTGGAGGGGGGAGCGTTGCCAATGGTGTTGCTATGCGGTTGTCCGAGGCCCCGCAGGGGGCCACTAAGGAGGGCAGCCCTCTAGTAACATCTGGCACCCCCTCTCTCGGGGGCAGGGACTCGGGGAGGAGTCCCCCAGCCCGGTGGTGACGCACGAGGCAGCGTCACTTCCGGGGAGCGCGAGGATAGGGGGAGGGTATATAGCCTCCCCCACCACTGTTCTTCCTCTTCTCGCGCTGGACACGCCGTCTCCCACCCTACCGCTTACCCGGCGTGGTTCTGGGCTGATGGGAGGCAGAGAATGTTGTAATGTTGTCTTTTTCGTTGCAGGCGGAGTTACAGGGCGATCTGGAAGCAAAGGGGGACAGAAGGGTACCCCTCCCTGCGCAGCACCAAAGGGGGTGCTAGAGCCAAATCCTAAGAGCCTCATGGGAGGTGACTGGAAAACCGTGTCGGCGCCCGTTAGTCCTTCGGGCGGTTGTGGGCCTGAACAACTGGGGGTTTGCTATGCTACGCTCCGCCCTGAAAGGGGGCGTGAGTAGGAAGGGGACCATGTGTCAGGTGATCAGGGAGAAGGATCACCAGAAGTGGCAGCACAGATGGGGTTCGTCCAGTGCTGCTTGGCTCATCAGGCGGGCAGGCGGCCCAGATGGCTGCCTGCCCTTGGATCGCCCGTAAGATAACCCACCTTATTACATAACGGTGTATGTAATAAACCTGCAGCAATTTTACCCAAACAAGTAACGTGTTGTGTGTTTATTGTCAGCATGCATAATTTGTTGGAGGGGGGGGGAGCGTTGCCAATGGTGTTGCTATGAGAAGCTCGCTCTGCCTTTAGCCTCAAGTCCAGATATCTTGGTCGTGGCTCATTAAAAGCACTGTTTATAACAAGCCACAATTGAAAGCTTTGGCACTGAGCCTAAAGGCATTGCCAGTTTCTCTCAGTGAGTGTTTGCTAGCCTCACCACTTACTATTGTCACCAGCTGCCACTGGCATGCTGCAATTAATCTTGTGGGGAGGGGAAGTAATAGAGGCACAAGGAGCAGCCTTTTAGGGCTCCAGCCCATCGGGGAAATGCACAGAGGAATAAAAGGCCTGTCCAGCCGTGCAGTCAAGCTCAGGGTCAAATACAACACAGCTCCAGGATGCACCACGTAAGGCACTTAAACCCACCTTCTACACATTCAGGCACAGGAAGGAGACAATGTGGCTCAAAAAAATACAGGAGTGTCTAATTATTTTGTCTGGTTCATCTTGTGTTCTCAATCCTCTCTAGTTACACATAATGTACGGGAACTTGGGTCTTTCACAGCATGCAAGCACTGAAAAGCAGCAAAAATGCCACACCTTTTGTGTCGCAAGACAGGGAGCGTCATGGTCGCCTGTGATAGAATGGTTCATTCCAATCCGTTCTGTCCAGAAGGAAAAGCTTCCTCTTCTGCTTCGAGGAATCAATAAAACTATGTACGTCTATGGCAGCTTCTTGGTCAGAGGGCTCCTCCAAGGCTCTCTACGGGGTGTAACTACGGTGAATTCTGTCTACACCCACTTTTACAGCAACACAATCTCAGCAGAATTTAGTGAGAGTTGCTTTGAGGCCACTAAAGTCTCGTGTGTGCTTTCTCATAAATCAGAGATCGGATATGGGTCCGTGTTTTGGTAATGTTTCCTCTCCTGTCGTTTCCAGTGTCACTCTATTGCAAGGAGAGTCAGTGTGGTGAGGGAGAGCAAGAGCCACCACCTCATTCTGGCCTCGGAGCCAGAGAAGCCGAGCTGTTCCTAGTTTGGACCAAGGATTCCTTGGTTTTGGTTGTCCTCAGTTTACCAGAGAGTACTTTAAGCATATGCTTACCTCTGTTCCTTCATTCAGGGAATGCAAAGGTAGCCACAGGCAGGTTTTTTTTATGTTAGCCAAGGACTGACTGGAGCCAGATGTAACATTTTGTGGCTGCAAAAAGTGGTTGCATTTTGTGGCCAGTTTTTTTGCGAGCAGAAACTTGTTTTGTGAACAGACCTATGTACTAATCTATCGATTTGTAAAATAAGGAATTGAAGTGGGTTGAAAATCAATCATCATAATTAATATTCACTAGTTTGCAAATTGCGACTCTGCAATATTTGTTTTCAATGGTCAGCAAATCAATGATTGTAGCCAAACACCATGCCTGTGAATGATTTTAGATAAAGAAACAAAGCTTTTAAAAACTAAGGGGCCCATTACGATGGCGGGCGGAAGCACAACCGCCGTGCTGGCGGATGCAGAAACCACCAGTTACCGCCGGCACGCAGCAGTCCACACGCCCGCCCAATTACGATGCGAAAAGCAGGCCAAACACCGCCGGCAAGCCAGCAACACCGTCCGCCATCAAAGTGCGCCCGCACACGTAGTGGCGCAGCACAACTGACACACACCGTCCGACGAAACACGTCCCGCCCGGCGCATAAATTACGATGCCGCAAACAAACGGCTCCCACGGCAAAGAGACACCGCACGTGAAAGAGAGGCGGAAACACGGACGCAGAGCACGGACAACGAAGAAGCGGCACCCCGGGCATGAATCCAGCACTGCAGGCCCTTCCCATGCTTCTGCTGATGCACCACCAAGGACGCAACGTACCGCGGAGACGCAGGTAGGCACACACACAACAAGTGCACGCAAACAGCGCACACAGTGCAAGGGCGGAAAAAGCGGACAACCCCCCACCAGCGCGTGTACACTACACATCCACCATCGCATCCACATATGACACACAGGCCAAATCGTAACATCGCAGAACACATGTGTACACACCACCTGGGACTAGGAACCAACCACCCCGTCACGGCCCCAAAGCGCCGATGACGCCGCCACACATGCGCACAACGCAGAGGCCAACCGCAGCGCCATGCATGCGTCGCACACAGACACAGGGACACAACCAAGCAGCACACACATCAGCCCCACCCCGAACGCACATGACACGTGACAGGCCGGCCACAGACATGTCCCCAACGCCCAATTCACGGACAACACCCAACGCCACACAAACGACGCACACATGTCAGTGAAGACACGCAACTGCAGGACACACCCCAGTGTAACAAACATGGCGTAGCACACAGCGGCGGCAACACCAACTAGGAGAAGCAGGGCCCCTTCGGGAAGAGGAACGCCAGTACCACACTGAAAAACCCATACCACCCTGCACATATGAACAAGACACATGAAACGGAACACCAAAGAGCCCGGGGACCGACAACAGGTGGCCCAAGAATAACATCCACACACAAGGCCCAACGCAGAGCGGAAAGGCAGCCTGCCGCCCACACAAGGGAGAGCAGACAGCACTGAATGACCTTCCATTCCAACACCGAAACCACAGCCCTACGACAGAAGCCGGTGAATACAGCCATTGTCCAAGAATAGACCAACACAGGCATGCCGAGGAGTCCGACCACAGGGCAGATAGCGCATATCACAGAAGCACACAACGGACGGGGAAGAAAGAAGAAAACACTCCCCATGTCGGCCACATGCAAGTTAATTGGAAGGAGTCACACAGCACTGACCTTGAACTGTCTGAGAAGCATGTGGGAAGAGGGCCCGTGTCCTCCAAACAAGCCAACAGAACACAAGTCCTGTCTCCCCACGACTACACAGAGCTCACAGCAACCCCGGAGCGTGCACATTGCAGACTGCACACACAGCCGGAGCACGCCACCTCTACGAACCGCTGCGAAATGGCAACCGCAACACACCTACCCAACTACGCCGAACAACTCAAGCTGTACCAAACCAACACGATACATACATTGGGATGCGATCTCCTGTCCCTGCTGAACGTAAGTTACCGACTGACTTACCGCATCACATTGTTCAGCTGCGTCATGCCCGTCTTCTACTGTCGGAGGTGTCCCTACCAGCATCCCGTCGAGATATGCCTCTCCAACCCGGCATGTCTGAAGGCGGACCTGCTACCACTACTCCTCCCTCTGGACGCACACGACAGGGCCTGCTCTGCCTATGGGGGCATGGCGTATGTGGCCAACATCGCACGCGCACTGAAATGGAACCACTGTGCCTCCACACGACGGATCATCGAGAACAGCTACATCGAATGTCACCCAGCATGCCCCATCATGGTCCTCCAAGGGACAACCTACGAACAACACCTTGACAGCCACCATCCGCTTCATTGGCTGGCAAACATGTACACCACCAATGACATGGAAGCCCTGCTGGACGGCATCGCATACCTGACAACCTGTAAATACGTCGGACCACAACGCAGGTTCCCCGAGTGACCTATGAAGTCCAACCCCGCACCCATGCTCAGCTTCCGCACGGACTGGCCAGTCACCACCACAACAGCCATACCAAACGACCGGCAACTGTAACCACACCATCAACGACATCGCCATGACATCGGATATGACCGGGACATGCACACTGTTCCCCATCACATCCAGGAACACCGCATGCATCGTGGGAGGCAGTGGCATGGGGTCTGTGCATCGCACCCACATGGACGGAACTGCACGAACAACCAGGACACGACATGGATCCAGCGCACATGGACACACACACCGCTCAGTGGACATGAATAGGTCGCCTGGAGTCTGTGGGTGCTGCACCCCTCCCACCCCCGCCCCGGGAATCCCATACCAGGACCTTTGCATGGACGACAAGTGCATACAACAACAACACGACCCCAGTGACTGTGACATGTCCAGTAACCACCACAGTGCAACAACAAGTGGCACGCCGCTGCATGCACGCAAGCACATGCCCTGATGTCATCTCACATGCACGCGTGCATGAGGAACAACCGCAGCAAACCTGTCACATGGAACTGAGATGGACTGTGCCCATGATGCCGAGCGGTCTGGTAGGCTACATGTATACCGTCTGTGTCAAAGTCCGCAGCTCCGCAGCTATACGTAAATGTACATTAGCACAGCCTTGGCCAAGCAGATGTAACCCCACACCCTATCCCATTTGTAATCATGCTCAGTATATCCTCAACATGTATTCCGCTGCCAGTAGTGTCCACTATACTGCATCACAGAGGACAGAAGACTCAATATAATGTTTGAAACCAGAACTGTCTCCGCTGACTCATTTCACAAGTACGAATGAGAGAGGATGAGAGTATGTGAAGTACACGGCAGTCGTGACATGACCATGTAGTCCACTGGTATTGGATGTCAACGCAAATGAGTAGCACTACTGTGGAAGACACACGTGTCGTGTGAAGTCGTATGGACGCAGTGCTCAGGTGGGTGGGTGCGACGGGTAGATGCGCACATGCCAAGTTGGAGCACGCCGTGTTGGGAGGGGTCATGAACAGTACACCACCGCTTCCCTGGGCATTGTGAGAGGACACCTGTCGGGGGAGTGAACACGTGTGTGCACAGCAGCCGGGCACACGTACAAAGCGGTACCAGGCGCACCTCAGCCCACCCTCTGTGGACAAGCTGGATCCTGTTGTGCGCCCGCCATGCCCCTTGACAAGGCACACACAGCCCCAGTCGACCAGGTGTAACCCCAACATAGTCAATCCGCACAGGCGATACAGGGCACGGGATGGCAGTGGAGCATGGTGTGTGAGAGGTCTCCTCGCGCTCCTCCTGGTCATATCACGCAGGCAATAGAACCTCAACGTCTAGCATGGCACAAGTCAAATGGAAGTGTAGGGGGACGCACCACAGCACGAGCAGCACTGACGTCACGGGAGGTGGCTCGCACCATCCCATCCATTGCCCATCATACCAACCACGACACATGCCATTGCGACTAAGTGCAAGCGCGTGCGCCACCACCCCCGAGCCCTCCCCAGAGAGGCCAAAGAGTGAATGTGTGGGCCAACAGCCACAGACGGACGCAGCCTGGCCGCAAGGGCAGCCACAGCCACTGGGTGTCGCAGGTGGCGGATCCGGAAGGCGAAGACTGTGATGCATAGTCCATGCAGGCCGGGTCTCCATTTGGGGCACCACGCAGGTGGACGGCGTCCCGCCACACATCATACCCTGAGACAGCCCACTCGTGCAACTGGACCCACACATACACTCCTTGCCCTCTCTGGTGCGAGCTTGGGGCTGCCTGTGCAAGCGCTAGCCTCGCAGGTGAGCATGCATATTGGGGGGCGAGGGGAGGACATGAGGGCTGGGGCGAAGATGACTGTATCACTGTCAGTTAGTACAAGGGATGACCCAGATGTGGAAAGGAAGAGACGTGTCCCGTGTGTACTGCAACTAGTCGCCAATCCAACTACCCCCCATGTCCGGAATGTAAGCCCGCACCTAGGCCCGCCCATCCGCCACATCGAACATACCACCAGCACGACAACCTTCCCATTCGAAACACTGACTGGGGGTGGCGACCAGTGAACAATCATGTGTAGCCTACCCACGCGTACATGTGGGCCCTCCATGATCCATGTCACCTGCGGCAAAGACATGACATGCGCAATGAGGGAAGTGAGGAGAGCTGCCCGCCCCACGCGCAGAAGGTGCATCAGCTCCACAGACCCAGCAGCGAGTCCAGCAGGGGTCACATGTGCAGGGGCAGCTGTGCCTGGTGTGAAGGCACATGCATATAGACAGCACATCGACCAATGTGTAGTCTGCCCACATCCACAGTCCATCATCATGCGGACATAGGAATTGAACACAGGGCAACACATCTTAGTTGGTGCACCCACCGTGACCAACAATGCGCAATCATCGACGTACCCGCCCTGTGCATGGCCCCCACCCAACGGAGGCACATCCAGTGCCACCATCCCACACAAGCCTTCCACGGAACATGCTGTGTCCAATGGTCAGTACAGAGTCAGCGCCCATCTGGTGGATCCTGAACAGGAGACACATGCACACACATGCCAGCTCCCACTATGTACGTCTGCCACCTGGCACGTGCAATGTAACCTCTCACCTGTGACGTGTGACTGGAAGCACACAGCCGTCTTGGCATGGGGCTGTCAATGTGGACACCAGTCAATGTTTCGGGAGCTGTGATCCGTACAGTGCTGTACATAGGGTGCAGTGCTGACACCTACTACTGTCTCATATCCCCTCGTGCCACAGGTCCCACTTGTATTGGCCGCTCAGCCCGTGCCCACATCGTCGTCGTCGTGTGCCATACTCATCCAGCCTCGGAAGCAGTTCCATGCTCAGCAGACACTCATGTTGCCGTGGCGTTGCCGCTTGACGAATATGCAGTCAGTCCCCATCAGCACGCCCGCAAGTCATTGGGGCCTAGATCCCCATGTGCATGCACATGGCAGTGGTATGTCTCACTTGCCATTGCCATTGTTGGGAGACCTGTGTAAGTGTATTGTGGCCGTGCCGTCCCAGCTTGACAGCTGGGCTGTGGCTCATGTGCTTGCTCAGTCATGTCAGTGATGTGTATGCGAAATTGCTATGTGCCGTGTTGCTTTGACATGTGTCCTCTGCCATTTAACCCAGGCGGAGACCGAACATTGACCGCCCATACCAATTGCTGGCGGACATGGACGATACAGAGGTAATCAGGAAGTTTCGGCTGGACAGGCCAACTCTGCATCGACTGTGTGCCATGTTAGAGCCCCATCTCCGTCCCCGCAGGGTGTATCCGACTGCTGTCACCCCCACGGCTAAGGTGATGGCCGCCATGCATTTCTTCGCCACTGGGTCATTCCAGCACACAGTGGGCAGTGGAGGAGGGATGTCCCAGCCCATGTTCAGCAAGGTGCTGAGGGATGTACTGGCAGCCATGATGCTGTACCAGAACAGGTACATCAGATTCCCCAGGGCTCGTGAATTGGCGGCAGTGAAGGGTGCATTCTATGCCCTTGGCAGAATCCCACACGTCGTGGGAGCCATTGACTGCACTCATGTTGGCCTTGTTCCACCACAGGCCACTGAGCACCTGTACCGCAACAGGAAGCACACGCACTCCCTGAATGTGCAAGTGGTGTGCCTTGCGGACATGGTGATCACCCACGTGTGTGCCAAGTTTCCAGGCTCGGCCCATGACGCACACATAATGCGCAACAGCATCTTGCCACGACTGATGGCCAATCTGCAACAGGATCGTGCCTGTATTGTCGGTGAGTATGTGGAGTGGTGTAGCGTGCTGGTTGTGCGATGCTGTCCCCTGTCCAGTTGGAATTGCAACGGTTCTCTGTGTCCCTCACACCCAGGTGACTCTGCGTATCCGAATGGGGCATGGCTGCTCAGTCCATTGAGGAATCCTCGCACCCCAGCAGACGATCGATACAATGAGGCACATGGGAGGACCAGACGTGTGGTCGAGCGTACCTTTGGCCTCCTCAAGTCCAGGTTCAGGTGCCTGGACCGCACCGGGGTGCACTGGCGTACTCCCCACAGAAGGTGTGCCAGATAGTGGTGGCGTGCTGCATGCTGCACAATCTGGCCATTCGGAAGCAGATCCCCCTCATTGTGGATGACGGAGATCAACCAGGGCCCCAGCCCGCAGACCAGGACAGCTCGAGTGAGGTGGACAGCGGAGAGGAGGAAGCTGGGAATGTGCGCCAGCAGCTCATCGCCCGCTACTTCACTTGACGGTGAGTGTCCATGTACGACGGATGATGTGTCTGTATCTGTGCAGGTGTGTGTGTGCTGTGTCAGGGTGGCCGTATGTTCACTGCATGCAGTGTGTCAACGCTCCATGGCCAGGTAGTATGCCACTGTTGGTGACTGTGGCATTGTGCCCTATTGCTCTGTGCGATGTGTGTACATTGCTTGTAGTTGTTGACATGTACTGTGTGATGGGTGTGTGACACACTCATTGAATGTGCTCCTGTTCTGTCTCCCACCCCTAGGTCCCTACAGGCCCTCCGGATTCCATTGCCATGCCACGCATCAGGTGCCTTTCCGCCCAAGGTGGCCGTTGTATTCCGTACAAATAAAACACAGGGCACAAACAGCAGTTAGTGAAAAAGGTGCATTTATTACAAACTGTGACATGTGATTGTGTGTAAGGTGATGACAAAAGTGGTGCGTGCAGTGACAATGAGCTGTCGGTCATGGCTGCGTGATGATCAGGGTGTACCCACTGGTTCTATGTCCATAGTCCAACACACACATGCCATCCAGCTGGCTGTGTGGAGTGGGATCGTAGAGCAAGTCAATGCAGTGGCTGGTCAAGGAAGGCTGGCGGAAGGCTGGCTGGCTGCCTCACTTGCGACTGGAGCGTGCGAAGTCCTCCCGGGAGATCTGTTTCCTCTTCGGACGGCCCCTTCCACGTTTGGGAGGGGGGTGTGTGGTGGCGACCTGCTGGTGGTGGGTGAGGTGTGCTCACTGGCTGTGGACGCAGGGGAAGTGGACACTGCTGCCCGAGCCTGCGCCCTAGCAGGTGGTGGCGGAGGTGGTGTTGCTGGCCTTGCCTGTGACCCCACCGCCACCACCAGCTGGCCCATGAGGTCCACGAGTTGGTCCATACGGGACACGAATTGGCCCATATGGGCGTCCATGGACCTCAGCACCCCCAGCACCTCCCGCGTGTCAGTAGCAGACCTGGCCCATTGTCCTTGGGCTCTTCATAGGCCCCAAGGACTCTGGCCATTTGAGGCAGGGCACGGCTCCCAGG
>CAWUFW010009812.1:600000-751762 GCA_963921515.1 Calotriton arnoldi
ATGGAACCAATGCCTGACACAATGGGATGTCCTGGAGGTGGTTTTATGTCCTTGTGCATCTTTGGGAGGGAGTAGAAGTAGGGGGTCTTGGTATCCATAGTACATAGATAGTCTGATTCCCTCTTTGAGATCCATCCACTCACTTCTGCTTCTTCCATAATGTGACTTATGATGTTCCTTAATTTTGGGGTGGGATCTATATCCAGTGAATCATAGTATCTAGTATCTGAGAGGAGCTTCTCACACTGATTCCGGTAGGTTTCTATATCTAAAAGGACATTGACCCCCCCTTATCTGCTGGTTTTATTATCAGTTTCTTATCATCTGTAAGTTACTTCAGGGCTTGTCTTTCATTTTTGGTCATATTCTGGAAAGTGTTCTTCAGGTTGTCATCCATATGTTCTATCTCTTTGAACAGGGCCTGTTCTTTGGTAATGATTTCCACTGGAATGGTAGCATTCATTGGGCAGAAGGTTGATTTTTTCAATAGTTTAGTGTATGCTTTTTTGTCGATGGTGGGTTTGTCTTTGAAGTGTGCCTTTAATTTTATCTTACAGCAGAATTCTGCCACTTCACTGTGTAATAGAAATTTGTCCAGTTTAGGGGTCAGAACAAAGCCTAGCCCTTTATTATGGACCGTCAGTTGGTCCTTCGTCAGTATCCTGTCCATAAGGTTGAACACTATTGACTTTCTCGTGCTTGTGCCCGGAGGTTGTTATTTTGTTCGGCTCCTCATGGTAATGCCTTGTTCTTGGTCCTTCCATCTTATGCCTCTCATTTTCTTGCTTCTTTGGACGTCCTGGCCTCTCCATAAAAAAGGTGGCCTGAAGGGTGGGAGGAAGGTTGGTGCTGGTCCTGGTATGAATTGGTTCATCCATCCTCCCAACTGTGGTGGAAAAGGTTGGTAGAAATGGGCTTGTGGGTTTTCATATAGCAGGCCTTGCCATGGCATCTGCCAAGCACGTGCCTAGCCTCTCCCTCGTCCTCTTCGTCTGTTCCTGTTATCCTCCCCGCTACTCCATCTTGTTGAGTCTGTGGCGTTGTCTCCTGAGGGGTCGTAATCAGATTCTTGATCTCTGGGAGGGTTGTAATCGGACCTGGTGTAGGGATAGACTTTCTCCTGTGAAAACATCTTAATGTCCTTTCCTAATTTGTGGATTTTACACTAATTGACTTTTAGATGCAGTATGTCATTTTAACATTTTCTCACACAGATCCCCACCAGTACTTTCCCTCGAAAGGAGGCGGTACTCAGCTAGGGACGCGAGTACGTAGGTGCGAAACCCGATGATGACGCCGCCCGATAGGATACCATAGTGGCAACCACTTAACACCACCAGTGGAAAAATATTGATTGAGGGTTTCGGGTAGATAATAGAAACTTCTGAACCCCATGAAATGAGAGAGAGATCACTCTAGATTGATTAAGACAGACTATATCATTGGAAGCAGAGTGATCTTCACACAGGCTTCAATCGTCCCCCCTTTTCCAGGGTGATTCTTTGTTGAAGATCTCCAAGATTTTCACAAAGCCAGAAAGGATGGCCGCAGTAAGTACCAGTTTGTTCACATTTTTTAACTAGCGGAACAGTCAGTTTGCACCATGCATGCAGACAGACTTGTCACAGATCACGCTCCGTCCGCCCACGAAACAGGGTCGCATTAATTGTTCAATTTTCTAATAGGGGAACCGCTAATTTTCCACCCCGCATGTTTACTAATAGCACGTTACTGCCCTTGGGAATTAACACTCACAACTGTTTATGTTCCGCTCACATAGCACCATAGGATCGCAGGTATGCATGTTCACTTCCCTATCTTGGTCAGTACCTTTTTCTCAGAACTCAAACCACCCTGCCCTATCATGAGAGTCATTGATCACGTCATCTCCGGTGCACTTTTCGTTTTTACAATGTTTTTACCAGGTTTTTGATCCAACAACCACCTCAGCGGAGTACTTAAGGTTTACTGTGCACTTCTGAGACCATTATGTTGTCAGCACTCTTTACATTTGCCTTCTCCATTTCATTGTTTTATAGACATGTACCCGAAATGCATTGAGTTTGATGAACCATTGGGTCTAAACCGTATCTCTTTGGAAGGACCTATTGGAAATTCCTAATGACTGAAGAATAAAACTTTACTTTCATGTTGAACTGTTGCGCATTTATTTTTACGTTGAAGATTACTATCACAGAAGTGGATTAATCTCCTTGTTGGAGACCAGCTGTGCCATCGGGGGATGTTACCCACTGGGCAACCCTTCTCCGTCATCATTAAGGTGAGAACATTGCAAACTTAGTTCCTTTTTATTTAAAAAGGTGACATTTGGCATTTTCATATGGATGATTTTTGTATTAATTTTTGGATTCCCATGGAAGATGGTATATGAATAATGTATACAATAATTAGTGGTATTTACATGCAAGATTGTGTATGAATTGTAAGACACAATATTTAGCATCCCAGTAGTAAGTCCGGAAGATACAGGGAACTCGACTAAACAGTCTAAAGTGGCCAACAGACATGGGTCCCTTGATTACTTTGCCACTGGATTTAAGCTAGCCTGGCTGATGAGGGGTGTTACCCCAAAACCGGTCCCAGGATGCTTGTTTCCGGTCCAGGGAAGACCTGGCTTGGCAGTTCGGGCTGGACTATTCCCATGAGGCACAGGGTCAAGACTGATTTGAATATAGCTGGGTCTGAATTGGTTTGGCGAAGTGAGCTAAAGAACGATGATGGATTAAACCCAGATCTGTGACTGGGTGTGAGTGTCTGAAAAGTTTCAGCGCTCCGTCCATCATCTCCTTGTGCTTGCTTTGTTCGCCCTAAGTTGGCAGGGTATGCCCAGACGTGGGTCCCTTTCTCACTTTGCCACTGGATTCAAGCTAGCCTAGCTGATGAGGGGTGTTACACCGAAACCGGTTCCAGGATGCTTGTTTCCGGTCCAGGGAAGACCTGGCTTGGCAGTTCGGGCTGGACTGTTCCCATGAGGCACAGGGTCAAGACTGATTTGCATATAGCTGGGTCTGAACTGGTGTGGCGAGGTGAGCTAAAGAACGATGATGGATTAAACCCAGATCTGTGACTGGGGGTGAGTGTCTGAAAAATTTCAGCGCTCCGTCCATCATCTCCTTGTGTTTGCACAATTAATAACAGACAGTCATTATTTGACAATATTCTCCTATCGCGGGACTCAATCGATTAAAACTGTAGTATAAAAGTATGTAATTTTTGAGTTTGAAATCACATTTTAACATAAATATAAAAGTAAAATAAAATATTTCTCTCATATATTTAAATGTGTAGACAGTCTAGGATATTTGACTAGTCTCTGCCTATAGGTTCACCAGCCTAAAGATTATGTAGCAGAATGTATGAGGATAAGTGAATTGAAAGGGAAGAAAAACAGGTTGTATTTATGGGAAAAATACACCAGGAATAGGAGACAGGTGGATATCTAGGAAATGAGGAATACATGGCAGGATATATGATCATATAAAAATAATTGAGGAATACAAAAAGTTAAAATAAGGGTACTAAGGCAACAGGCCTACCTACTTGTCAGAGGTAGGGGATTTTGGAGGTTTAGAGAGAGGTGGGCGATACATAAATGGAGTAAATATTGATGCATTGTTCAGAGCAACCTCCCTATTAAAATGTAAGGGTTCGCCGTAGAGATATGGGGTCTGCTTTAGAACACATGATGAAGGTGTTCCCTGGAAACAAAGCCAGGATGGAAAAACACTGTAAAGAATGGTATGAGGCAACATTAAAACATGCACATGCCTGGCCCCAAGATGGCACATTTGATAACCCAGCATTAGATTACATGACTACTTTCTTGCAGAGTAAATATACAGAGTCTAAATTGTTGAAAAGGAAGGCCACAATGGCCCTATGCTTGTTCACCAATACAGCATACCCCTAGCAAGGTCTGCAAAGCCAAGAACCTAGTATAGGTGCCCCCCGTTTGTGGACAAAGGGCCCCCAAGATGTAGGCCTTTTCCACATGACAGTACCAACCACTATTCCCATAAAAAAACTATAACTGCACCCCCTCAGGTTTGGGGGCTAGGAGAATTAATACCCCAAGACACACAAACAGGGGAAGAATTATTGGACAGAATGGGGGTATAGATAATTATCATGAGGGTGATTTTCGCGGGACTTTGATATATAACTAGATTAGAGGAATTTGTTGCAAATTGTACAACCCCTGTGGAGGTTGTTCAACCAATGGTGAGGCATCCTCTAGAGGAGCCATCTGATTAGTGATGGTGAGGAAGGGTAAATAAGTGTTAATTGATCCACCCACCACTGTGCTGCCTCGACCTAGAACAATAGCCATCCTAGACACTAGGAAATGGTTAACAAGGACATTGCAGGGAAAATTATTGATTATAACAGCACTGACATGGCTATTCCTTCTGATTGTGTGTTTTTTCTAGCACATAAGTGAGATGCTTTTAACACAGGGACAAGTAGGAAATAATTAAACTGAGGTAAATAACATAGAATCAGTCCCCTTCACACAACTATTATATTTCATATCACAAATGGGTCCATGAGAAACATCATGAACATTACTAAAAGGACTGGCATGGAAAAGCAGTAGTACGAATGATGAATGCATATGGTGGTGTTTTGGATGCAACCAATCAAAGATTGTGTACGGTGACCTCTTGTTGAAAGGGCAGATATAAATGGATTTAGAGCTCATGAAAACTATTTATTGGGGTCCCACATTTCTGTTATTGACAAAAGCATTGCTGACTCTTACCTGCAAGGACACACCTGAGCTACTGTTGGGGACATAAGACCATGTAACCAGCTTTCTTGCATTTCATCAAGCTCTGTGCGAATTTCCCATAAAAACAAAAAATATATATATGCACAAATTTCTCTAACGCCCTAGATACAAGAGTCAAAATGCCTTTGTAGATGAAACACCACAGATGCACACAGCACAGCATACTTGTCTACAAATGGAGAGTCATGTATTTTGTTTTATGTTTCCTTTCATGTCTTTTTATGTTGCAATTATCTTGTGCTTTTACAATGACTGATGCCTTAATTCATGTCACAAATGTCGCACACCTGTGAAAAGAAATGTCCTGACATACCAATATGTTTCATAAAACTTATGCTAGCTTGATACATAACATGTGGTATCAACAAATGTCAGGAATAAAAGTAAGAAGCACTTATGAATAATGTTTTGTTTGCTCATTGATACCGTGTCACACAATTAATTAGGTTACACTACATTAAGCCAGAACTTGTGTCCACTATGATGCCAAGTCTGCTGCTAATTTTCTGATCTGGGAGGTAATTCCCGGTGGGGCAATGTTGAGGGTATCAGATTCGGCAATGGCACACATTTCATCAGTAATATCTTTTCCCACCTCACCATCATGTTAGGAATAATGCACACACTGTCCTCAGCATACCATCCCCAAAGTAACAGCATTGTTGAAGTGGATGTCCTGTCTCCCACTAGTACTGTTCACCTTAAGAAACACCACATGGTCAGATCACCATCTGACCCCACATCAGATAGTGACAGGAAGAGTAATGATCACATTCGTGCCATTAACTATACATAAGTTACAGACTGAGAGTGCACCTGAAGCTGTACAAACTGAAATGCCTGTTTATTTGTCTCAACTAACAAAAGCGTCAAAGTTCATCTCTAAACAGATTACACATGTAGCTGATACACACGTCAACGCCCCTCCAGTGCATGACCAACATACACCCTTGCCATTAGGAACTTTGGAGCTGATTAGGATGGTGGGGAGACCGCCACCGACAGGCTATCGGTGGCGGTCTCCCCGCCATCCTATGCAGCTTTTCCACCCGCCAGATTTTGATGGTGAGCGGTATGCAGGCGGGCGGAAAGCCAGACCACTATGCATCCGGCAGCCTCCTTGAGCCCGCCGGTGCGGCAGAGGGCCTCCCAATCCCTAAAATGGTGGTGGTACCTACCAGGCACTGCTGTAGGGATTAGGATGGTCTCTCCCTGCCAGCTTTTCCAAGGCGGTTCACCCGCCATGGAAAGGCTGGCGAAGATGGACATTGGGGGTCCGTAGTGGGCCCCCCTTCACCCCGGGCTCTTTTCTTTGGGTGGGGGGGCACCTATGGTGCCCCCCAACAGATCCCTGTACCAAGTCACGTAGTACAGGGATGTGTTACACATCACTTTTTTCCCATTGCGGCGGGTGCTGCAGCCAGCAGCACCCGCTGCAATGGAAAAGCTGTACAATGCATCCGCCACCGTGGCGGTTTGGCCTTTGGGACCCCCGACACTATGTCGGGTGGTCCCCATCTCCGTTAGGGTGGCGGGCGGTGCCCTTTGTTCGCAAGTGGAGAGATCCTCAGTCTCAAGGACCCTTCCCTGTAACAGACAGCATAGCTATTGCAGTGACAATTTTCAGACACAAGCCAAGGATATCTCTCTCCAACATCTGCCTAGCCCCACCTGTGCCATCCATCCCATGGGACACCGAGCAGGAAAAAGTGGGAGGAGAACAGGAGAAGCAACTGGAGTAAAGCCTCACTCTACCGCTCCAACAAAAGACATATTTATTTAAAGTAATGCTTTTCATTTTTGTTTTTCCTCCTCGGTGTACTAATACTGATGCTTTAATTTCTATTTCTTTTATCCTACATCAACTATTACTCGCAGGTGCAAAGCCACTGATAATGATACTGACCATCACACTCTCCACACTGCTTTGATTGAGAATATGTTGTACCAGCACATGCATAGTATACCCACATCCTCGTCCAACACCAGCTGTTACGTATCCGTCCTCATCCCCAATGCCTCTGCAGTAGACAAACTGTAAAGCGGTATCTCCAAACATTGCACACTGTCTCTTACACCCCTTTTCATGTAGAGTACAAGCACAGCTGAAACCAACACGTTAGCCCTGTCCTGGCACTATGCAAGTTAACACAACTAGATTTGATACCACCCCTGTAGTACTACATATCCTGACAGATAGACAAGAGATAAGAGATCAGATATCAAGAGTGAAGAAAGCAGGTCATAAGAGAGAGTGGTCAAAGTAGGAAAAATTTATATTAGACCGGGGTATCTTAGGGATAGCTCAACAGCCATCTGAATGTAATAGCCCCTACCCTCTGATTACGCGGGCAGACCAGGTCTCAGTGTTACAAGATCAGTATTTGCCCACGATGAATGGCATACTGGAGCCAAGTTCACATGTAGAGCAATATCATTATGGAATGGCACAGAGACAAGCAGCTCCCTAGTGTTTGATAAGATAGTAGAACAAATATGGGATGCAAACATACCGAGATATACATGGACAGAAACTATCCGACACCCTAGAAAGCAATGAAATTAACATATTTTTCTCCTTGTTTCAATGGAAATGGGACAGTAAAGGTGGGGAGTAACCTCAGATGTAATGCCACCACATGCAATGCCAATATGCAGGGGTGCACCCCCATCCTGATGGACCATATTTGGCGGTGCGGGACCCGACTCCACATGCAACTACCCCCGAACTAGAATGGTCTCTGCTTACTTATGACTCTACACACCCCACTCCCTGGGAGTGGACATTGCAACATTACAAGACCATCCCATGAGTCGTCCAATGACCTTGTTTCATCACCACGTGAAGAAAAGAGCTGTGTAATACTTTGGCACTGCAGTTTGGGAAGAGGTGTGCAGACAAAATATTGAGTTGGAAATTTCCAACTACAGAAATATCGAGTCCTAAATATCATCAGTGAGAAATATCGACAGCAAGAATATCGTGGTCAAGAATATCGAACTGAAGGTAAGAAATATAGTTTTTAATAATATAGAAGTCAATAATATCGTTTGCAAAAATATAGGGCCAGATGTAGGAAGCCAAATTGCGATCGCAAACGATGAAATTCGCAGAATTTCAGCGTTTGCGTTCGCAATTTGACTTTGTGCAATGTAGGTAGGCAATTACCCACTCGCAACATAAGGAATCGCAAACATTGCGATTCCTTATTTTATGCAAACATTTAGAGAATCGCAATTTGCGATTCCCTAAATGCTATGCTAGTAGGCATCGCAAATTGCGATATTGCCTTAAGGAATCGCAAATTACCACCAACTTCAAGTTGGTGGTATTTTGCGATTTCCTTTAAAAAGCACTTTTTGCTTTTTCAAAGTGCCATGTGGCACACATACATGCCCTTAGGGCATGTATGTGCGCCACATGTGCACACATGCAAATTTCAGGGGTGCAACAGGGTGTCCTTTTGGAACCCTTGCACCCTTAAAATTGCACACGCAATTTGCAAGTACCTCTTGGTCACTCGCAAATTGCGTGCGCGGATCCCATTCATTCCTATGGGCCTCTTGGCCCATAGGAATGAATGGGAAGGTATTCCTTGATTGCGAATCTCAATTTGCGATTCGCAATTAAGGAATATTAAGGAATCGCAAATATTTTTGCGATTCCTACATACATTCCATTTTGTGAGTCCTTAATAGCGATTCGGTAAAAATCGCCATTAAGGACTTCGTAAAATGACTTTACCTACATCTGGCCCTAAGTTGTTTAAAATATCGATTTTCTAATTAGTGTTATGTATTTTAGTATATATTTTAAATGTATGTGATGTATTTTTTGTATAAGCATTGTTTATGTTTTTTAATATATGTGTTACATTTTTAGTAGTTATCAATTTTATTTTAATTACATTTTGCGTTTTTTAGTTCCGTAGTGGGTTGCGGGTTTATAGGGGAATAGGGTGGGAAGAACTTTAGTTATAATAAATTAATGATATTTTATTTATTAATATTTATTTAATTGAGGTTTTATAGTGTTAATTGTGGGAAGTAATATATGTTTAATTAATTAATAATTAGTTGTTAATTATTATTAAATAATGAATTGAAAATTAAATATGGAAATTGTTTAATTAATTTTAGGTGTGTGTTGTGGGGTTTATAGGGGTAAAGGGTGGGAAGTAATTTATTTTTAATTAATTAATAATTAATTGTTAATTATTATTATTTCATTAATTGAATATTAAATATGGGAATTGTGTAATTAATTTTAGGTGTGGGTTGTGGGGTTTATAGGGGTAAAGGGTGGGAAGTTAATTAATTTTTAAAGGTTTTAATTTGTTTTTTAATTAATAATATTTATTTAATTGATAATTAATTATGTTAACTATGGAAGTACATTTTATTTTAATTTAAATGTGGGTTGCGCATTGTGTGGTGTTATAGGGTAGAGTGTAAATAAAATAAATGTATGTAATAATGTTTTTGTTTATAAATGATATCTAACTAAAATATTTGTTTGTTTATAATATTAAATATATTTGTATTTTAATTTTCAACATATTTATATATTTTTTTATTTATTTTGTTTTTCAAATATTTTTTGTTGTTGATATATATTGTTTGTTTTTAATTTTGAATTGACTGTAGTGGGAATAGTAATTTTATCCCTCCGCAATCCAACACTCTGGGGCCGATTCCGATTCGTGTCGGTAATTTCTCCGACCGAGCCGGCCTCGGAGAGATTTCCGACCGAATCGGACCCTTGCAGTCCGACCGAACGAGTCCGATGCATTCGTATGCCACCGGACACGAGTCGGTCGGACTCCCATTGAACTCAATGGGAGCCGGTCGTACAACGCGTACGCGGGCTCCCATTGCCTCAATGGGTGCGAGGCAGACAAGGGCGCCCCCTACAGCGAGTACGCCGCGAAGCGCTCGCGGCGTACACGCACAGGTAGGGGGACCCATGGGTCCCCCCTGTGTGCGCCTCGCACGGATGCGCGTACAGGGGGTCCGACACGGACCCCCAAAGTACAGCTCCGACAGCGAGTTCGAGTCGGACGGCGCGAGTCGGTCGGAGCGGTCGAGGTGCGCATCGTACTTACCCGGCCGGAAAACGTCTCCATTGCGCGGTGCGAATCGGGTCCGAGCGAGTCGGTCGGAGCGGTACGATCCGGGAACCAGTCGGTCGGAGCGGTCGGGTCGCCCGGACGAGTCGGTCGGCGAATACGCATCGTACTCGCTCGCCCGGACGCGCGTACGACTCGGTCGGAAAATAGGGCTCCGGATCGGATCCGGTAAAACCGAATCCGATTCGGAGCACTACCGGCCGAGATCGGAATCGGCCCCTCTGTCTACTGTTGCACTCATTGGAGTGGGAATAGTAATTTTTACCCCTCCGTTATCCAACACTTTGCTTACTGTTACAGTCAGTGGAGTGGGAATAGTAATTTTTACCTCTCCGCTATCTAACACTTTCCCTACTGTTGCACTGACTGGAGTGGGAATAGTAATTTCTACTGCTCCGCTATCCAACACTTTCCCTATTGTTGCACTCATTGGAGTGGGAATAGTAACTTTTACCCCTCCGCTAGCCAACACTTTCCCAACTGTTGCACTCAGTGGAGTGGGAATAGTAATTTTTACCCCCCGCTATCCAACACTTTCTCTACTGTTGCATTGACTGGGGTGGGAATACTAAATTTTAACCCTCCACCATCCAACACTTTCCCTACTGTTGCACTCACTGGAGTGGGAATAGTAATTATTACCCCTCCGCTACTCAACATTTTCCCTAGTGTTGCATGCATTGGAGTGGGAATAGTAATTTTTACCTCTCCGCTATCCAACACTTTCCCTAGTGTTGCACTTATTGGAGTGGGAATAGTAATTTTTACCCCTTTGCTATCCCACACTTTCCCTACTGTTGCACAGACTGGAGTGGGAATAGTAATTTTTACCTCTCCGCTATCCAACACTTTCCCTACTGTTGCACTGACTGGAGTGGGAATAGTAATTTTTACTCCTCCGCTATCCAACACTTTCCCTACTGTTGCACTGACTACACTGGGAATAGTAAAGTTTATCCCTCTGCTATCCAACACTTTCTTTACTGTTGCACTCACTGGAGTGGGAATAGTAATTTTACCCCTCTGCTATCCAACACTTTCCCTACTGTTGCATTGACTGGAGTGGAATATTTAAGTTTAAATATTTTTAAATAGTTTAATGTTTTAATTAATAATAGAATGTTTTTTAACATACATTTTATGTTATTGGTATATGTATATATATATATATATATGTATTTGTTACATTTCTATATATTTTTAAAATTATAAAATAAATTTAAATTAATAGGTTATTAATTATTTTACAGTAAATATAGATAATAATTGTTATATATGTGTGTTTAACTTTTTTAAGTTAAGTTTATTTGTTATTTTTGTTCAATGTATATTAAATCTATTTTTTTAAATTAAGTTTACTATTTAATATATTTAATATTTATTATTTTATTTTATATATATTAAAAACTATATTTTTTACATCTATATTTATGTCATCAATATTTTTTTCGATATTTTTGTACTTACCTTTATAAATATAGGATGTCGATATTTTTGACATCTATATTTATGACTCGATATTGTGGTATGGGGATATTTTGTCAGGGAACCTTGGGAAGATGTTCCACAAGAACACAGACTCTTTAACAACGGTCAGCTCTTCTTCTGCAGGATCCTACCATTTGTTCAGGGAAAGCAACTGCCCGCTGGCTGCAGACCTGTCGCTTGAATGCGAATTTACCTTAAAAAAACAAAAGAAAAGAGGCGTTTGGCAAAACAGGAACAGCTGGCTTCATCAACCTCTTCGGCAGGGAGAACAGTAACGGAGTCGGGTCTGAGGACTGTCTCAAAGTACAATCAATCTGAGTGCCATGATATACATTTCTTGGAGCATCATAAAACAATTCAGAGAACCTTTTTAGGAAGAGGAATGCGGGCCTAGTCATGGAGTCATAAATTACTCCTTCCTGATAACAAATACAGGTGGGTCTCGACCTTGCGTGGACATAATGTGGGACAGTGGGTAACATGTCCAGTCGTCCGGCATGGAGAGCGTGTGATCACTGTGTGTGCTGTGTGTGTTGAGTCCTGATTGGCTGAGTGTTCCTAACTAGGGCATCTAATTTTATGGTGTTTTGGGAACACGTGCAAATCTCATGCCATGTGTGCTTTGTTGGGGCGAGTCTTACCGGACCATTGTGGTGTCGCTGCCAATCTGCGGGACTGATCTGGGTTTTGCCTGTTTGCTCCATGCCACCACACCTGTGATCTGTCAATCAGCTGCTTCAGGTCCATGTCACAAGGCCTGCCTGAACACGTATTTCTAACTCGGGTTTGATGGAGAGGTCATATCGGGTGATTTCAACAACAGTAATGCGATCTCGTTTTAATATACACATGTATCATTGCGGACATTAACATCGATTTTTTTCAATATTGACAGATCATTCTGTGGGAACTTATGAAGGCCATCAATGCAACAGAAGACGGATTCAACGTATGCACCATTATAGACTGATGGTAATACAGCACAGATATGTGCTGGACTTAATGATGGCCATGGAGCAGGGTGTGTGCAAGATAATGGGACATTGAATAAGGCCACTCAGACATTGCATAACCTACAAAAGAAAATTATCAATGAGGAGGGTACCCCTGATGGGTGGATCGAGGGCTGGTGTGAGTGGGTGCCATCCTGGATGTTGGGTTTGTCCAAGGCCTTGTTGCCTCTGGTTGTGGTGTTGCTCTTGACGTGTCTTATTTTTCAGGTAATAATAGCGTGCTGCAAGAGGATGACAGCCAAGATGGGAGGAGCGTTTATGGTTAGGATAAGCACTAAGGATGTCAGGGGACAGAGCAGTGAGCATGAGGTAATCCCCCTAGAAGATGGGAGGTTAGGAGAGGTAGTTGAAGTTTCAACTAGAGGGTGGAAAGCTAGTGGGAATAATGGGATGCATCATGTAAAAACCAACACAGATCTAAGACCCAAGACCCCCAGGCGAATCTTTCAGGTTAGAGATAGTTTTAACCCCATGTTAGCAGGGACAGGCTAGTGCATGGAAGCAGGGACGTGGTGAAGAGCATTGGGTTAATCAGAAATAGACAGATCACTTTAACTTTATGAAACATCTTGCGGTTAGTTAGCTGACCTGCTGCACAAAAAATAGCTCACCTTCAGTAAACACCTAGTGGTTAGTTCAAGCTGAGCTGTTGTATGAAAAATAGGTCACCTTCATGGAACTTGGCAGAACAATTAAATGGTTAGTTCAGGTGAGCCATTGTACCAAATAAGTCACAAATGGGTCACCACAATCTCCATCTGCTAGGGGAACAAGCTGAGATGCACCAATCACATAAGAGCTCCCTTCCTCTAAAGCGATGTGGTCTCTTACACCTTTTGCTTAAACATATACATAGGGAGAAAAACCAAGTAGCTCATCCTGCCTTGGAACATACTGACACACATGTGCACGCTTTTGCCGAAACCACACTTCCATACCGAAAGGTCATACAGCTTGGCAAGAGAAACCACACATAAAAGAACGCTTGGCCCAATCAGCATTTAGTAAGATATAACAATGCACTGTGTGGTCAGATAAATACATCTTCACTCCTCTTAAATTCCGAGAACCGAAACCCACATGGGGGTTTCCACGCTTATCATGCAAGGCTAGGCCTACCCACATGCACTTCTGTTTCCGAGAAATTGCTACACCTACTGATGTTATCTTGTATGTCCTGTGTGAACATTGCTTATGTAAATAGTGAACTTGTAACCTTTTCCTTTGGGGTTTGGGGGAAAAATAGCGATGCCATTGAGCTGTACTTCAGACATCAGGTATCAGTCTCTCTGGAGCTGACTGAACTTCCCAGCTAGCTGTATTGATTAAATCCATATTACTTAGTTAACTGTGTCTTGGTTTTTGTTTAGCAGATTTTCCTCTAACATTTTACATGCTGGAATAAACTGTCAATACTTTATATGATCTTCATGTGCTGGGGCAATCTCATTGTTGGAATGGCAATGGTAGTTTACATGCTGGGCTCAGCTGAGAAGAGTGCTTTTCATGCTGGGGCCATGTTTTCATGTCATTTCTACCATGTGTGCTCTTTAGAATGTTGCTGTGTGTGTGCAGGATTCTGTATATTTACTGGTGCTCACTCAGCTGTTAGGCAGCTTCTCTGGTCTCCACACTATGCCATTCTGCTTCATGTTCTCGTTAAAACCTAACTTACTTTGTGTTCCTGCACCCTCATTTCATTGTCGACAGGGATAGGTAAATGATACTCGTATTGTATTTCCTCCACATTGGAATTTAACAAGCCCACTGATTCCCAAGGTTTGTGATGAAAGATTAACTGATATTGAGTTGTGAGGACCTTTTTTAGATTGACCTCTACCATACAGGGCAGCTCTCTGGTTGCAAAGACATACTGGGGACATGATATACGAAGGAGGGCCTTATAAGGTTCCATGAGGACGTGAGGCTGTGAGGACATCACTGCGAGGCATGAGGAGCATAGAGGAGGACAGGCGGGGCAGCAGGGAGGCGGGAGACGTGCGAACAGAGAAAACGGGGAAAGCGGAGAACGGTGAAAGCGGAGAACGGTCAGGTCGCCGTTAACTCCGCTACCCATGCCTGTGCTGGGAGGAGTCTATCTGTCATTGTTGTACCGCTACCACTTTGCTTTGCCGCCCTTGTTGCCTGCTGTGAAACACTGACAAAAAAAGAAAAAAATGCTGACAAACGTGGAGAGGCGAAGTGAGGCAGAAAGTGGCAGAAAGTGGCGTTGTAAGCCTCCTGCCTTAACCCACAGTTCTCACCCTTGCTGCCGTCGTGTGAGTGTGATCACGGTACAGCAGCAGCTTTGACTAGTGAGGCGAGCGCAGTTGCCAGTAGTTGGCAACTGCGGAGTGTGTGCCTATGGCAAACCGCGGAGGCAGCCCGACTAGGCTTGGATGCAGCCTGTGGTTCCTGCTGGTGGGCCCCTCTCGCATCAGCACTAGCATCAGGCACCAGGCTTGGTACCAAGCGCAGCACCTGGCCCAGCATCAGCACCATACCTCAGAGGCGAAAGAGGGTGCAGGGATTACAAATTTTCATCGCAGGAATTTCCAGGATTTCCAGGATTTTGGAGGACCTCTGGGATTGGGAGACCTACTGTCGTGTGGTTTGTGGATTCATAGACTGCTTTGCTAAGTTAGCTTGGGCCTGGCTGCCATGATGCCTCTTTGCGCACGTTACTTTGTGCCCTTGTTTTCCAGACTTTGCTATTTTCGAACTGCGTGCCTTTTTATCCTTCTTCCTGATAACTCTGGGTCATGTCTGCACATCATGTACAAGGTCGGAAGGCGATGTCACTTGTTCTTGCTGATCTGGTCAGCCCCTCGAGCTTAGACATAACACTGATTGCAGCTGCACTGGGGAAATTCGTGTGCATTTAATATTGTGATTTCGGTGTCAGGGGCACTTGGAGAAAAACCTTTCCAGAGGGAAGAGCTGTGCTTGTCTGATGATGTAAACCCTGCATCTAGATATTGAGGTATGGGGGTCTGCCTGACAATGCCCAGAGGTCTTCTGTTTTTATAATAAACTAGTTATTAGCACGGGGAGGGTGGACAGGTCATTTAGCCCTATATCCACTGTCTTTATATAATGCAATCCCCGTTTGTATTCTATGGAATTGTAACTATGCTGATTATATTATTCTTATGCATTATGCTGATAGTACTTACCGTGTACTGTATCTTAGAGCACGATAGTTGAAATAAAAATTTTAAACTATACAGTGTCTCTTATTACGCAAGTTGTGGACAGGTATGAGTGAGTAACGAAAGGGTGTCCTTGCTCCTGCGAGTCCTGAGAGAGAGATACCGTGTTCTGGGTTGTCTAATCATTGGTAGCTACGCTGCTAATGAGACACTAATGCTAGCCGGATTAGGGTTGTAGGTACTACGGTTTATGGTTGGCTCACCACTATACTCCGAGGTCCTATTATCCTGTGCATAGCTCTGTATATGTGCAGAATCCCTATGACATGGCGCCACCAACGAAGTGGGCTGCTTATCTGCGAGACGCTTGAGTAGTCCTTGTGCTTGTCCACAGCACCCTTCACATACGTTTCTGGAAACGGGTGTGAAGGTGATACCTCCTATATTGATGTTTTTATAGGTTCTTTCAAGCTTGAAGTTATTAAAAGGTGCTAATTTAGACCCATTATTGTGCTGCCTTGTATTAGTTTGTCGGTTATTCTTAGCCCCAATGGCTGTAGAAATTGCGGCACATAGCCGCGCGGCGCTCAAAGCTCATTTGACAGCATATGGAGTGCCAGACGCGGGTGTCGATCTGATCTTCGTGGTACAAGCAGATCCTGCTTACCATTTTGAAGTATTTTACTCGTGGATCCCTTTTGAAGCGGTGGATGGGACTGACCATACGTTCCATGAATATACAGTCACCGCACCTCCAAACAATTACATTCCTTATCGGAGTGTTGAAGTACCGCTCACGGCATGTCAACACCGTGTTTGGTTTGATGGCGCCCTCCCCCAACCGGTCACCACGGTTAGATTAGGCCCCTTATCGATAGACGGGGCCACTTGGCCTGTTTTGGCCGGGTATAGTCCACATCCACGTTACATGACGCTTCCGGTCGTAGACCTGCGTCTTTTGCATTCGTCGTTGATACGTGTGCATAGAGCTTTAGTACAGTATGTGATGGGCAGCCCCGCCTGGAGTTGCGGCACATCCAGCTGGGCCTGGCAGCGTAACCATAAGTCCCGTCATGGTTAATTCGGTGATGGGCAAGCGCCCACAAAATAAGGATGATTTACCTTATTGGCTTGCAGAAAAATTTGACCAGCTGGAGGCGGTTTTTCCGAATACTTCTCCTGTGGAAAAACACAGGATTTTGATGATTAGTTTGCCAAAAGATTTAGTTCCCGAGTTGACAGATTGTAACAACTGGGGTAGGGTATTCGCAGCAGTATATGCGAAGTGTTTCGGCACTCCTTCCATGACAGTTCTCCCCTCTGTAATCAAACGAGTACAGGATGAACATGGCCCTGAAGCGGCTGTGGAATTAGGGATGAGACTGGTGGGAGTGTTCGATGTAGTGGCTGAACTAATGCTTGGCAATGTCAAGGGTGATGCAGTTAACTTTCAAGTAGCTAATGCTTTGGCTTTAGTCCCAGAATTGGACAAGCCAAGCGAATTACCGAAAATTATTGCACAGGCGTATAAAACTATAGGCCGCAATAGCCTGGGAGTTAAACCTTTTGCTAAAACACCTCCTAAAGCTCCTACGCAACCACCACCAAAAACTCAATCTGAAAAAGATGAGAAACCGTTCTTTACTAAAAAGAACTGGCGATTGAAAAAACAGGGTAAGCAACAGAAGAAGCCAGGATCACGAAGTGCATCCCCGGTTTCGGAATCTTCTGAACGCACATATGATTTGCGCGATAGAGCGAGAATAAAATCTCCCGAGAGATTCCATGTTCCTGACTCGCGCTCTCCTCGTTCTTTACAGGCACCAACGTCGTTACAGACTGGTGGAGGAGATCGCCCGGATAGAGGTAGGGGTCGTGAGGCCCCGCCAGGACGAGACCAACCTCGGCAACAAGTCAGAGGGACACAAGAAGAATTTCCACGTTCTCGCCCACAATTTCAGAAGAAAAAAGTTGTCGCTGTAACAGCGAAGTATGCCACAGACGGTGAGAACGAGGCTCCTGAATTGGACGTGGGCAGTGACGCTCCTAGACAGCGCAGCGGAAGTTACCATAGTGCGAGAGGCACTCCGTCCTCATGTGGAGGCGACAGCAACTGAGGCATTCATTACTGTCGAGACAGCTGACACTCGAGTGGCACCCCCTGACAGACTATATAATATTGTCATCCAAATTGAGGGTGACATACAGCGTGTAATTAAAGGGATTTTTTTGGAAAATCTAACCTCTTCATATGACATTTTGTTAGCGGATTGGCCGCTCCCATTTGTACTTGCTGCTCGTAAAGGGGAGGAGGTAATTCTTCCCAGCTTTTCTCGCCATGTCCCCAAGGACAAAGCGGAGGCACTTGCAGTGGAATGGGCTGTAGCCTTGGCTCCGGCGTTATACCGTAATCACGTGGGTTGGGATGAGGATTCACCCTCCCATGAAATACCTTTACGGTCGCTGCCGCAGCCACAACCCCAATATCCCATCAAACGGGAAGCCAAAGGTCCCGTTTCCGAAATTCTGACTCAGTTGGAATATCAGGGAGTGATTGAAACATGCGAGTCACAAATGAATAATCCCCTTTTCGCTGTTTCTAAACCTGATGGATCGTACCGCTTAGTTTTGGATTACCGGCATTTGAACTCTCATTGTCGGACCTTTGCGGTACAAAACACACATAGTTCTGCGCTAGTAGACAGTCTTGTTCGTAAAAAATATAAAACGACACTTGACCTATCCAATGGATTCTACACGCACAACTTAGCCCCGGAGAGTAGCCAATGGAGCGCTTTTACCTCCGGTGGTAAATTATTCAAATTCCGGCGTCTCCCTATGGGCTACAAAAACAGTCCAGGTGTATTCGCTGCCCGTGTTGTCTCTTTGTTAGACGGCTTAGATCTGGATGCATGTTCGTACGCCGATGATATTTATCTGACAGACGACTAATTGTTCCAGCATCTTTCTCGAGTGGACCGCATTATTCTAGAATTTGCGGTTCTAGGCTACAAGTTTAACTTTGCCAAATCTCACATTGCTGAATTTACCGTTTTGTTTTTGGGCTATGAGCTCAACAATGAAGGTAAGGGTTTAGCTCCCCATTTCTTGGAGAAATGTGCACTCCTGTGCCCTCCTACTACTCTGAAGAAACTTCAATCTTTGCTGGGTTTTCTGAACTTCGGGCGTACTTACATTCCCGAATATGCCCAGCGTATCAAGACACTGTATTCCTTGATACAACCTAACTTTTCGAAGTCATGCTGGCTTCCGGAGCATGCCTCCAGTCTGCAGTCTTTGCAGACAGACTTACTTGAGTCTAAATACTTGTTGACTCATGGCAACCACACCAACCTGGTGATTAGAATCATTCCAGGGGCAGTGGGTTTCACGTACTTAACCTTTAACGAAGGTGACACAGTACCCATTGCATACAAGTCACATCTTTACACTTCCGCAGAAATGCGTTTCTCATCTGTGGAGAAAGTTTTAACTGCAGTGCAAATGGCGATTCTGAAGGAACGCGCGCTGGCACAGGGAAAGCACGTTTTGGTGGTAACACCCTATCCTGCCCTAGAGGCAGTGACGAAAGCAAATGTTCCAAACTCTAAAGCTTTGCACCCCCGTTGGATACAATGGGCAACATCTTTGACGTCTCCGGATGTCACTTTTATCTTTGATTCATCACTTCAGACTCAGGAGTTTTTGCAGTATGAATTCGTTCATCCTCCTCCTCTGTCATTGCTACCGCTTGAGGAATACAAATGTATTATCTATACCGATGGCTCGGCACAACCGGCTACGGGTTCCAGGCATGCTTATTCAGCCGCATGTGCTATTGTTGCAGGTTCTTTTGTGAACTGACAATTTCGATCAACTGTGGTGCATACTCAAGCACTGGGAGACAGTACTGCACAATTGGCCGAACTGCGCGCATTGGTGCTAGCACTTGAGTTTGCTAATCCGAATGTGACCACTCTTATTGTATGCGATTCCTATTACTGTGTTCAGTCTTACAATGACAATCTATTCTTTTGGTCACAAAATGACTACAGAGACGCAAAAGGCAGTACAATAAAGCATAAAATGCTTTGGGTTAGAGTGGCAGAATTACAACAAAAATTGCCTCTCACACAGGTGGTTCACACACTTGGCCACCAGCGTGTGGGCGCACACGCTGTCGGTAACGGTTTGGCAGATGAAGCTGCCAAATCAGCAGTAGCAACGTGTACAGTAGCAGCTGTTACAAGATCCATGACTAAAATAGATAAAGATATTTTGGCAGCAATTGTTGCAACAAAGGAAGGTGCTAATTACCCAAGGGGTTTCCCTTCCAAATACTCTTATCTCATAAGTCCCGATCAGACTCCTTATGTAAGTATTCCGGGTGTTGGGGATCGGCTGATTCCCAACGCGGACCGCAGACTTTCCTTGATAACTGCCGCACACGAAGGTATGGCTTCGGCTCATGCTGGTGTGTCTGCGACGGGTTCCATCTTGCAGCAGCGTTACTGGTGGCGGGGTTTATATAAACAAACCCGTACTTATGTGCTTTCTTGTGACATTTGTCAACAAATTAAGCCTTCCACGGTTACCCGACCACCGCAAACACCGCTCTGCATTTCAAACAGACCTTTTGGGTGTGTTTACCTGGATCACTGCGGTCCATTTTCGTCTGACACTGCATACAAATACATCTTAGTAGCAGTAGACTCGTGCACACGTTTCATATGGGTCTGGCCACAACGGAGTGCTGATGCTCGAAATGTCATCAGGGGTTTGCGTGTCTTTGTGGGAATTTTCGCATGTGGCACCTTCCATTCTGACCAAGGTCCAGCGTTCGCCTCTAAGGCTTACAAGGACGCAATGGGTTCATTGGGGGTGCAGGTGAAATTTTCGTCTCCGTATCGGCCTGAGGGCAATTCAGTCGTTGAACGAATGAACCGTGACTTAAAGCAATCCTTGACAGCTAGAGTCTTAGGTACTGGCAGGAACTGGCTGGCCCACTTGTATACCGTACAACGTGCACTTAATAATCTCCCTAGAAGACCTCTGGGTGGGCGGACCCCTTACGAAATGCTCTTTGGCATAAGAATGTTTGTGCCTGAACTTGATGGTCTAGACATGGCGGCGCAATCCGCAATCTTTGACGTAGATAATCATTCTACTATGTTACAGGACTTACAAGAAGCCCGAGACAAACTTGCAATTAAACATTTACCTTCAGCCACAGACGCTGCATTGCAGATTCCGGTTGCCGGCTGGCTTCCGAAAGTTGGAGACCTGGTCCGGGAAAAGGTGGAGAACAAAAAGAATTTGGCCCCTCTTATCGTGCACCGGTTCCAGTCCTAGGTCTGAAGGGAACTCGTACAGTCATTTTACCACCGCTTCCTGGTCGCAAGGAAAACAGATACATCTCAGTGGAAAATGTCAAGCTACAACATCTGGCCGATCCTGAATAGTGTAACACCAGCGGTCTCTTGTCCAGTCATTTCAAGGACAAATGTTTGTGGTTTTCCAGCCCGAACGGTCACTGATGTTGCCATTGAGATGGTTGATTTGCCTGAAAGTTTGCTCGACTACCCGGATTCCCCCTGCAACGAGGAGACCGAGTATGCTGATCCCGCCACCGAGTCCGTGGCTCATCTACCAACAACGCCATTGAACACAACACGTTGTTCTTTTGACTCGGATTCCCCTTCAGTACTTATCCCGTCCAGATTCAGTATTTTTGTATCCTGGTTCAGAGACAATTTTTTGGTTCCCCCATGGACATACATCTGGTTGGTACTGTTCCTGATTTTTCTGTTCATGTCCATTGGCTTTGTCACAGTCTTTTTTCTACTTATCAATGGTCACTATTTACCAGAACGCTCTGCTGTGAACTGTGTCGCTGGAACTTTGGCTCCACATTCTTCCTCTCACATCATGAAGCGTGACTACACATTTGTGAACATTACAGCGTTTCCAGTTGCTGATGGCATCGTATGGGATGCAGTACATTTTCAAATTCATGGCCCGACTGAGATTATTAATGTACCAAATGTCCTCCGTGTTTCGATGGGTGATGTAGTGAAAAGTAACATTCATTCTGACGATTGGGATGTACATGCTGTTGAATCGTTATTTTCTGATCTGAAATATTATGCTGCTTTTAATGCTGAGGATTTGTATTTAAATTCTGCAAATTGTGCCGACTTATATTGTTACCAGCATTGGGGCAACCATTTTCTCCATAAACCCAGTACCCTTCGGGGTCCTTTTAATTACACACAATGGGAACATTGTCCGACCCCTTTACCGGGTAGCTCCCAGACTCTTCAAAGTAAGTTTACTTATTTTACAGATTTTGATAGATCAAACCCTGGGTCCTATTATTTTAAATTAAACACTTCATCTACTCAGAAAATAATGTTGACCAATACCAAATGGCTTTATTCAGGTTCCTTTTTGAATGCCTTAGCTGTGGGTGGTTATGAACATTGGCGGGATACTATTGACTTAAAATCTATCTGGGGCTCCAAAGCATGGCAGGTACAAGGCACAGAAGCCTTGCACCGTGCTTGCCTCATCCCAACCCAGATTCTATTTTTGAATCACACCATCTATCAAACAACGTGTTGGGGTTTGGCTACTTCCAAACAATTAAATGCACCCTCTATTCCTGTATTGTCTTCCACTCCCAATGAAAGCTTGCTTTTAAATATTTCCATTGAAATTTTACAAGCTTTGTTCCAGAACAATTCATTCAACATGTCTACGGTTGTTCAGTCACCCTGGTTGGCTTGGCCCATAGCATCTAATGCCTGCCAACTGCGTTTTCACGACACGGATCCTGGTTATAGACAGGATAGGCCAGACCCCAGGTTTTCTGACTCTCGTACTGTTACAACATATTCTGTTGGTAAATTGTGTAAACAGTGGTTGCAGCACTCTTCCTTAGATTCTGTTAAACAACATTTATCCCTCCTATCAGGCAACATTGATCTGTCCGACTTTATTCTAGGGCCTCGTGGTCCTCGACCGAAGAGGTTCATATATGAGACTTACAATGAACTCTGGAAGCTTTCGCAAATTGAAGCTGCTTCCCGTCTTCGGGAAATAGATCAAGCAAATTTAGAAAAGGTGCTTGCTGTTGTTGATAATAGTATTAATACCCTGTCTTCTCGCATTTACACGTTAGAGAATATTGTTTCCTCTGTTGTTGATATTGTACAAGATGATGTTTCTGTGTTATATCATGGTCAAAATCAATTGCGTTCAGTAATGCAGTTTGCATGGACTATGCAAACCCTTAAAATGGGGAAAGTTCCTTGGCATTTTTTAAACACCTCTGCCTTATTCTTACCTTTTAATTTAACTGAAAAACAGCAGTTTATGTCCATGAAAGATGCAGCTTACACTCTGTTACATATTGAGAGGATAGAGCCATTACCATTCTCGGTAGCAGAATTGGATTCTGCTGCGTGGCTAGTACACAGGGTTATAGCTTTACCTTTTTCTTTATTTGAGTTTAGTTCCTGCATGAAACATTTTCCTGTCGGTCGTTTTCAGCCCTTGGGAAGTGCTTTCCTGCATGAACTGTGGTCCCTGCCTTTCATGTATAGATGTCTTAGGGACGGGAAGGAAGTTTTTCTCACGGGGAGTCCTGCGATTCTACTGTGGGTCATTCCCTTGTTTGTAAACACATTACATTGCACGGAGCTTGTAATGTTTCAGCTCCGAATCTTGCTTGTGTTCTGAAGGGAATTCCTGCTCCTTCTATCTCTCCTACTTTCACTGTGCTTGCTAATGGCAGCTATCTCCTTCTAAATAATCAGGACTGTTGTGGCATGCTTGCCGGTATACCCTATATTGTAACCGTTTCCCACAGAGTTGTCTGCTGCAAAAATGTGCTGTTTCCTCCCCCGCATGGCATTGTAGATAGTTCAATTTGGCCTTCCATTCCAACTTTGAAGGCAGATTTCAATAAATTGAGCAGAATAAAGGCACTATTATTGAATCAGGAGGTTATGCTCACATCCGCGCGGGAGACATTTGTTCTCCAGGTGGCGAGTACTCACAGTGAAATACAGGCCCTGCTAAACACAAACCTCCCACAACATTTCGGTGAGTTAATTCACCGCGTTTCAATGCATCTCGCACTGAAGGTCTTGTGCATTTTTTAAAGTTGTGGGCTCTGGCCTTGTTACCTCCTTTCAAACTATATTTGGTGTAATACCGGCTTTTATTCATTCTATTTTTTCCACTGTCTTTGGCGGCTTTCCATTGATCCTAGCGTTAGCTGCTGGAATACTACTTTTGATTTGTTTACTACGCAATGGCTGCGCCTCATGGAGCTCGCCTCGACCGCAGACGCCTTCGGGTGCTCCGTGAACGTCTCCTCGCCGGCTTCGGCGTCCTGCCATTGGCGACACTTGGTGTATCTTACAAACTTTCTTTTCGCTTTGCGTATTTCACTTGCGTGCAACCTGTGATGTCTTGCATCCGATGTCCTTTCTCATGGTCCTTGGATTATTGCCTCTCCAATACGTCTCTGTCTCGCCCGGATTTTGTCCAGTTGGTGGGTCCCTTAGAGGCCCATGAACGAGACTGTTCTGGACCTGGCTATATGGCGCGTGCGGCTGCACTTGGAATTTTGGCACAATGGGATATCTGGGTGGCTGCTCAGAATCTCCTACAACGAAGTTATATTGATTATCACGCAAGTTGTCCCGCAATGCTGTTCGCTACTGCCTCTTGTGAGGAACATGAATGCAGTTTTGATTTATTGAACTGGATGGCATCTCTTTTTTCTGGCGATTCCAACGATGCCCTCTTGGAAGGTGTGGCATTTTTCTGCACTTACACTCTTTTTGATTGAGGGGTCTCCACGTTCAGCGTTTCTGCCCCACTGGATTTGTTTTTGTTGTTTCATTTTTCTTTTGTAAATGCTGGTTTATGTCCTTCATTGGGGCCTATTCTGCATCGAACCTTGCCATTCTGCTCCATCTATTTGAACTCTATCTTCGTCCTATGTCTATGCCACTGGACTGACCAGGGGAGGGTGTTGTGTGGTTTGTGGATTCATAGACTGCTTTGCTAAGTTAGCTTGGGCCTGGCTGCCATGATGCCTCTTTGCGCACGTTACTTTGTGCCCTTGTTTTCCAGACTTTGCTATTTTCGAACTGCGTGCCTTTTTATCCTTCTTCCTGATAACTCTGGGTCATGTCTGCACATCATGTACAAGGTCGGAAGGCGATGTCACTTGTTCTTGCTGATCTGGTCAGCCCCTCGAGCTTAGACATAACACTGATTGCAGCTGCACTGGGGAAATTCGTGTGCATTTAATATTATGATTTCGGTGTCAGGGGCACTTGGAGAAAAGCCTTTCCAGAGGGAAGAGCTGTGCTTGTCTGATGATGTAAACCCTGCATCTAGATATTGAGGTATGGGGGTCTGCCTGACAATGCCCAGAGGTCTTCTGTTTTTATAATAAACTAGTTATTAGCACGGGGAGGGTGGACAGGTCTTTTAGCCCTATATCCACTGTCTTTATATAATGCTATCCCCGTTTGTATTCTATGGAATTGTAACTATGCTGATTATATTATTCTTATGCATTATGCTGATAGTACTTACACGTGTACTGTATCTTAGAGCACGATAGTTGAAATAAACATTTTAAACTATACAGTGTCTCTTATTACGCAAGTTGTGGACAGGTATGAGTGAGTAACGAAAGGGTGTCCTTGCTCCTGCGAGTCCTGAGAGAGAGATACCGTGTTCTGGGTTGTCTAATCATTGGTAGCTACGCTGCTAATGAGACGCTAATGCTAGCCGGATTAGGGTTGTAGGTACTACGGTTTATGGTTGGCTCACCACTATACTCCGAGGTCCTATTATCCTGTGCATAGCTCTGTATATGTGCAGAATCCCTACGACACTACCACCTGCTTCCTCCTCCTCAGGATTACAAATTTTTGTCGCAGGAGTTTCCAGTATTTCCAGGATAGGGAGGACTTCTGGGATTGGGAGACCTACCACCTGCTTCCTCCTCAGCTTCAAGTACAAAGGTAGCTGGGAGCTGGGAGGCAAGGATTATTTGCTTATTACTCATTGCTCTACTATTATTATTATTACTCCTCTACTATTGCCCTTTCCTGCCCCAAGCCTGTACGCCCCAAGCCCCTCTATGGCCACCCCACCTTGGCTGGGCTTTTGGTGGTTTCTTTCTAGACCTCCTATATACCTCCCATATACTGCGCTAGGAGTGGCATCTATCCAGGTTCATCCAGGCCCAAGCCATTAGCCTCAGATCATCAATAGGGGCAACAAGCGGCAGGTCCTGCAGCAGTTATAGCTATAGAGGAGTTGGCCAGTTGAGGAAGAGAGGAGAAAACGAGAACACAGTGGGGGATACTGGTGGTCACTCAAGGACACCGTGACCACAAGAAGGTCAATCCTATAAGGTCTATAGACAGAGTTAAGAGCCCCTACAAAGTGCTCACCAGGCACATAACACCAGATTATTGACTACTCCACCGACATTACCATTGTTGCCTATTATTATCACTCAGACAATCACAGGAATAGCAGGATTATTATTTTGAAACAAAAGAGGCATGCGTTCAGGTAAAGAAAGACCACCTTTTCCCCCCGTAAGAAGAAAAAAAAAACTTCAAACCTCTACAACATCAAAAAAAGTTAAAGCAAAAACTATAGGGGGAAACCAACCTTAAATTTCAGCCATTAACTTGCATGTTTGAAAAACAATACAAACAGAGATGGAAACACATAGCCTTCAATCTCCAATTAAACCAGAAAGTAAGATGCAAGCTGCATGTCAGGGACAAGACTTGCAAATCTTGGCTATCTCAGATCACTACGTAATTGAGGGAAAAAAGGCTTTCAAGGGGGTCATATTACTGACTTGGAGATGTTAACATTGGCTTCAACAACACAGATGTTACAAGAACATCCAGACTTACCTTAAAGATCTATAAGTAAACTCAGAAAGTACTGATGTCGGGGCACCATTCCCTCTGGAAGTTACAGTAGAAATAAAAAAGTGCAAAATTGCAAAGGATTCAATGCCTTCCTCCGCTCAACTAAATCAGATAAACCAAGATCCATCAGTATCAGGTGGTCAGGAACCACAGTATAATTCAATAAGTGGAACCATGAGCCTTCCTCATTTAAAATCAGAGACAAGGCCGGATAAGGAAAACAGCTTACGGTCCTACAAGATCATCAAAGAGGGGAAAGATTATCAAGAACGTAAGGACGAACCCAAAATAAAACTTGTCAATCTGCAGCTTTGGAGTACACCCTGTGACAAAAAGAACTGTATTTCCTGGAATCGTTTAATTGACTCAAAAATGAAAGATGAAGAATACTTAAACTCTTCATTTGGTACCAAAGGCACATCACAATGTAACTCAGAATGCTTTCAAAGTCAAAATCTACCAATTTCTTGAACACCAGATATAGGGGCCATATGGAATATATTCTACACAACTTCACATCTGACATTAGAAGCTCTAACATATCAATCTAATAAAATGGAGGTACAAATTGACCTTCTTAACATCATGGCAAACTCTGTGGCCGGTATAGACCAGAAACTGGCCACGTTAAACAACCTGATACTGCTAACACAAACACAAGCTACAGCTTCATATTTAGATTGCTCGTGTGCTCCGTTAATTAATAAATTGGCCACAAAACAGGATGTTATGAGCACCATACTTGAGGACTTAAAACTGTACCTACAAATCTTAGAGAATGTTAATAAACTGGGAAAAGTAAAAATAGAGCATATAGAAACAATCAAAAATTTAAAATGACAAAGGGCCATATGTATCAAAATGTCCTTTTGCGATTCTCAAATAGCGATTTTTTGCGAATCGCTATTTGAGAATCGCAAAACGCTATGTATGTAGGATTTGCAATACATTTTGCGAATCCTTCATATTCCTTAATTGCGAATCGCAAAGTGCAATTCGCAATTAAGGAATACCTCCCATTCATTCCTATGGGCCTAGAGGCACATAGGAATGAATGGGAAGACATTCTCAATTTGCGATTAGCAATTAGAAAATCGCAAATTGAGAATGCAATCTCAAGGGTGCCAGGGTGTCAAAAGGACACCATGTTGCACCCCTGAAATGTGCATGTGTGCACATGTGGCACACATACGTGCCCTAAGGGCATGTATGTGCGCCACATGGCACTTTAAAAAATGCAAAATAGTGCATTTTTAAGTGAAATCGCAAGTTACCACCAACTTGAAGTTGGTGGTAATTTGCGATTCCTTAAGCCCAAATCGCACTTTCTTTTGTGCTTCTTACATTGCATTTAAGGAATCGCAATTAGCGATTCCTTAAATGCAATCATAAAATGGAGAATCGCAAAATTTGCGATTCCTTATTTTGCGAGGGGTTTCAGTGTGATACATTGCACACTGCTAATTTGCGATCGTAAACGCCGAAATTCTGCGAATTTCGGCGTTCTGCGATCATAAATTAGCTTCATACATATGGCCCAAAGTGATTTGGAACAATTGATATTATTGGACCTGCAGGGTGAAAAGCCGGAAAAGCAAATGCTAATAACGGAAAAATGTCTAGATCAGTAAGAAAGGGAGATATCTATCATTAAGAAAAAATATACGGTCCCACTTAAAGAAGAAAAAAACAGTAGACCAAGGAGATAAGCAATCATCTTCTCCACCCTTTACTCTGATGAAAAAACAGAGGAAAAAACAATGTAAAGCAAGAAATAAGATCAAAAGTAACACAATAATCACTACACCTCAAAAACAAACAACAGGATCAATGGAGAATAGTATAAACAGTCCTAATAAAGAAAAAGAATATCTGGGAATCAGACCAGCAAATTTAAAGGAAAAATAAAAAGTAGTTTCCACTATTTTCCAAAGACCAGAGGAAAAAAATTCTTACTGAGCAATGCAAATACAATAGTGAGCAAAGTACAAAAATATGAACCTCCGAAAAAACTGAAAAAGCAGAATACAATCTTACGGACTAAAACCAGGCACAGAAGGGATGAATATGATTGGAATGAAGGGAGAAGCCCTGTTGTATGAAGCCCATAGACCATCAGGGGAGAGGATTGTCCACATGAACCACGAATCACCGATAAAGCTGGATAAACAAAAAATTATTGTATGACCGGGAAAAAATTGAGGAGGGTCATAATGATGATATAGATAGATATTCTATTGAAAACCAGATAAATACAATACAAAGAACAATCAAGGTTCAACAAAGTACAAAGCAGTTTCATAATAGATCTAAAATGTGTGTGCATCCGGAACCAACTGACTTAATAGAGACAACTAACTTACAAATGAGTTCACTAAAGAAAGAACATATTACTATTGCTGTAGATAGAAGGAAGAAGATAATCAATAAACATAATGATGGTAAGATCCAACTTATTTTCAAACCAGAATATCAGTCCAAGGGTAGGCAAGACACTCTGAATTCGGGGACATATTCTAAGACTCTTTAAAGCAATTCCTTCTGTTGACAAAATCACAAGTGAAAACATAGAAGCTATCAAATTTCTCCAAAATAAAGAAGATAATGTTATGTTATGTTATGTTAAAACCACTTCTATAGCGCACGACTCACCCGGGGGCATCTCGGCGCTTGTGTTGAGACATACCAGAGGGACTGCCTAATGTCCTAGAACAGAAAGGCTTTCAGTTTTTTTCTGAAGGTGCTGTAGGAAGGGGTCTCACGGAGAGCCAGGGGCAACTTGTTCCAATATTTAGGAGCAAGGTGGGAAAAGGCTTTCCCCCAGTACGCTTAAGGCGTATTCGGGGCACCTGTAAGAGGCCAAGTGAGCTAGATCTAAGAGTTCGGCATGGAACATATTTTAAAAGTTTCCTCTGCAAGTACCGGGGCCCTTTGCCTCTGAGAGCGTTGTACGTGAGGCAACAGATTTTAAAAAAGGATCGCCTCTTTACCGGTAACCAATGTAGTTCTCTCAGCAGAGGGCCGGACGAGGAGCCTGTAGGGCGGTTTAAAATTAGCCTTGCGGCCGTATTCTGGATCACTTGTAGTTTGGCAAGCGAGGACTCATCCGCCTCTGCCAGTAGGGCATTTCCGTAATCTATTTTGCTAATCACCATAGCTTGAGCAAGGGTTCTATGGGAATTTATCGGTAAATAAGGAAAGATCCTACGTAAAAGGCGCAGGGCATGGTAGCAGGAGCTAGTGGTGGCATTTATGTGATCCTTCATTTATCCCAAGGTTTTTCACAATTTTTCTGGGTACGGGGACCTCTCCCAATTGGGGGGGCCACCAATCACCCACCCAGATGGATGAGGCTTTCCCCATTAACATAATCTCAGTCTTACCGGGGTTCAATTGAAGGCAATTATCCGTCATCCAACTAGATATTGCAAGCATTCCTGTAGCAAAGCGGATTTTCTCTGTCTCAAGGTTAGGACCAATTTTAAACATAAGCTGTGTATCAGCATATGATTTTATCTCAAATCCAAACTGTTCAACTATTTTTGCCAATGGGGCCATATAGACGTTGAACAGTGTGGGACTCAAACAGGACCCCTGCGGAACCCCCTTATCCAAATGCATTTTTTCTGACCGGTAGGAACCCAAAGTGATGGTTTGATATCTATCAGATAAGAACTGTCGCAGCCATTTTAAGGCTGTACCTTGGATTCCACAGGCCAAAAGTCAGTCCACGAGGTTTGAATGCGAGATGGTGTCAAACGCCGCAGACAAATCTAAAAGGATCAAAACTATTGATCCTCCAGAATCCATTTCCTTTCTTAGGGAGTCAGTCACGGCCAGAAGGGCAGTCTCTGTACTGAATCCAGGTCGAAAACCTGATTGTGAGGGATCCAAGATATTGTTTGATTCTAGATAAGACCCCAACTGCTTATTTATTTGGCTTTCCAATTGCTTACCCAACAGGGGAAGCAAGGAGATGGGGCGATAGTTACTAAGGACCTGAGGATCTGCCGTCGGTTTCTTCAATATCGGCCGTACAAATGCTTCCTTCCAGGCCCTGGGAAAACATCCCGTTTGTATCGAGCAATTGTAAATTTGTAAAATCTCGGGGGCGCAGCGAGGGGCCAACAGCGCCATCGTCTTGGGCCGACAGAGGTCCTCAGGTGAACCCGATTTAGCAGAAGCCAAGAGTGGAGGACCTCCTCTAATGTAATCATTTCGAAACATTTGAGAGTACAGGATACTTCTGCTTCTGGCTCCTCAGACCTGTGCTCTTGCTCTGGGTTCATTTGAGGGGCAGTAGGGAAATTATCATAGATTTTTCTAATCTTCTCCTCAAAGTGAACAGCTATTGAATTACAAAGTTCTTGGGATTCCATTGGAGCTTGGCTGCACACTTGTGGAGACACAAACTCCTTTACTATAGAAAAGAGGGTTATTACTGGCATGTTCAATTTGTTTTGAAATAAAAATCTGTCTAGCAGTTTTTATGCTCTGATGATAGCTAATCAGGGCTTGTTTAAATCGTTGTCTATCTTGGGGGACTTTGCTACTCCGCCAGATTCTCTCCAAAGTTTTGCACTTAGATTTCCCAATTTTTAAGTCTGGTGTATACCATGGGGCAGACGGGCGTCGCTGTAGAGTGCCGTAATTTTTGGATGGAATTACTTCATCCAATGCAGTCAAAAAAGCGGAGTTAAACCTCTCCAACAATCTAGATACATCCGGGTCATTCTCAGATGATTTATATTGAAAAGCCTCGCTAAACTTTTCTGGAGTTAAGTTGTGCCAAGGTCTGCGCACCTCTTTTTTCCGACCTGGATGTGCTGCTAGATCCTCCTTGCCCGTTGATTGAATTGTAAACGTGATCATAAAATGATCTGTCCACAGTTGGGGACTGGGGGATTGCAGGTAAGGTGGTCAATACTGGAAAAGATTAAGGGGCCGATTCCGATTCGGGCCGGAATTCTCTCCGACCGAGCCGGACCCGGAGAGAATTCCGACCGAATCGGACCCTAGCAGTCCGACCGAACGAGTACGATGCGCACGCATGCAATCGGACTCGAGTCGGTCGGACTCCCATTGAAGTCAATGGGAGCCTGTCGTACGACGCGTACGCAGGCTCCAATTGACTCAATGGGTGCGAGGCGGACAAGGGCGCCCCCTACAGCGTGTACGCGTCCATGCGCATCGCGGGGTACATGCACAGGTAGGGGGGACCCATGGGTCCCCCCTGTGTGCGACTCGCGCGCCTATGCGTACAGGGGGGTCCGACGCAGACCCCCAAAGTCCGGCTCCGACAGCTTTTTCGAGCCGGATGGCGCGAGTCGATCGGACTGATCGCGGCGCGCATCGTACTTACCCGGCCGGGAAACGTCTCCATAGCGCGGTGCGAGTCGTGTCCATGCGAGTCGGTCGGAGCGTGTTGAAGCCGCGTTCGAGTCGGTCGGAGATTTCGCGGGTGCCTGCATCGTACTCGCTCGGCCAGACCCGCGTACGATTCGGTCGGGAAACAGGGCTCCGAATCGGATCCGGTAAATCCGAATCCGATTCGGAGCACTACCGGCCGAGATCGGAATCGGCCCCTAAGTCGAGGGTATGTCCGGCCCGGTGCGTTGGACCTTTAACTCTTTGAGTAAGGCCTAATAGGCCTAAATCAACTAAGAGTTTATTTACTACTGAATTATTAAGGTCCTCTCCATGAAAGTTAAAATCCCCTAATAGGAGAAATTTGTTTGATGCAAGAACGTGTGTCGCTATTAGTTCAGCCAATTGAACACTAAAATTGGCCTTATAGCCTGGGGGACGGTAGATCAGTGCTCCATACCAGCTGTCTGTGGGTGATATAATAATCTTAAAAATACCCAGTTCCATATCCTCGTTACTAACGGTCGACATCCAGTTAACATTAAGGGAATTTCTAAAAGCAATGGCAATACCACCGCCCGTTTTTCAACTGATTAAAACTGAATTCCGTTTTTACACTGATAACACTGAATTCTTCCTGTCTATTAGAAATAATCATCAATGAGCATGAAACTTTCTTAAATTGGAGAATAAAAATCAGTATGCCCCCTCAATCTACAAGAGAGAACAGAACATCAACAGAAAAATATAAACCACCAAGCAATCTCAATATAAAAAAGCATTTTCGATTGCAATAGGTCTCGCATTTGCGAGCGTTTAAGCTATTGGCATTGTAAATGACAATGCCATTTATTTATGTGTTTTTTAAAGCAACACATATATAAAAGGCATTGTCATTTTTAATGCCAATAGCTCAAACTCTCGCAAATGCGAGACCACTCTAATGGTGGCTGTGCCTCTTTCTTTAGACGCTGCTCGCCATCTTCAGGTTACAGCGAGCAGCGTCTAGTGAAAGCGCGTATGGTGCGCTTTCACACAAAGCAAAAAAAAAAAATTTAATTTAAAGGTTCTGCGGTGCGGCCGCTAAAGTGAAAAGCGGCCTTGCAGTTAATTAAATAAATAAATAAGCACAGCCGCTAAAGTGAAAGCGGCCTTCACTGTAAATTAAATAGGCGCTGCCGCTATAGTTAAAGTGAACCGCGCTATCATTTGAAATACAAATCATTTAAAAGCTGGCAGCCTGCTGCGATGTCGTGGGTGGACTAGGGGAAGATCAATAAACAAAATAGTGCTCAATGACTTATAAAGCAGACCATGTAACAACACAAGTAAAAAGTCCAGTCGTTATGGGAGGTTACAAATGCAAACAAGGCGGTACCAAGGATGGACTACTAAGCCTATTCACAAATGAGAAGCAACGATTTTGCAAGGACAGTAACAGGAGTCAATTGAAAAGATGGGAGGGAGATGGGTGGGGCTTCTATGCCCTACCTCAATACAGCATGCCTCGCTGAGCAGCGCATGCGCTACCCAGCATCAACCTAAAAACTGGTACAGAAAGACCAGAGAAATGGGGATAGAAAGAGGAGAGAAGCTGAGATTGCGATGCAGAAAAAGGAAACCTAAGGGGGCAAGACATGGTATGGGAAGAAAGAGTTGGTGAAAACACACGGTCCGACAGCGTGAGATACATGCCAACAGAGAACAGACCCGATTCTGGCGGGAGCCTCCAGGTTGAAAAATAGCTTTAGTTTAGCTGTGTCCCGCCTAAATTTGCAAGGGGAAAATACATTCCCTCTGATTTTGTATTCAAAATCTCCCATTTTTCTGTTCTAAAATGTTGGCATGTATGGGAGTGGGATACACAGGGGACAGTACGAAATGATAGGGCGGTGGGGCGGAGATAAGGATAGTGATAGACGCAGGAGGAGGATCAAATGTGGGAGCTTGAGGCAGAAGGAGAGCGAGAAAAGGACAGAATAAACAGTTGATTTTTGTGCAAGAGTTTGGTGAGAACAGGATGTGGCAGGGTGTCGACCCCTGTGCGTTTTATATTATAGCTTTTCCTCTTTTATGCTGCCTGTTCCCATGGCCAGGGCTACTGGGATAATGAGGTTCTGTGTCCGGGGATGTTTCTGCATAATTATGGATTTGCTGCATTTCCCACATAATCTTCAGCATAATTTGAAGTTTTAAACAAAAAAATAAATTGTTTCTAGCTCAAACAGATCAATAGTTACTAAAAATGAAGCAACATGTTCGCGCATAGTGGAAGGCCCATTGCAAAGGTTACCTGGTCATCTTTCAGTTGCCAAATTCTTTATTTGGTTGGTAAACTGGCACTAATGAGGTGAAATCTTTACCCAGAGAGTATTACCATGTGTAAAAATGACAAAATAACGAATTCTATAAAAAAGTGCTGCATTATGCTGCATAACTTAGCTTTTCTTGCCATTTAATTTTGTCAACCCTGCGGCATAATTTGGTGCCCTCCTGCCACATAATTCCAGTGACCCTGCCTATGCTGACCTGTCAAGTGAACCCTGGCCTTCCACTTGTTCTCGTTATGGCTTCTCGGGGCACCGCTGCAATGAAGGGCACCCAACGGACCAGGGGAGGGGTCACAACAGAGACAGTAATCGGCCGGGCACAGCAGGGGAAGGGACTGTTTAGCTTTTAAAGTGAGGAGCTAGTCTACCAGGGCACCCAACGGACCAGGGGAGGGGTCACAACAGAGACAGTAATCGGCCAGGCACAGCAGGGAAGGGACTGTTTAGCTTTTAAAGTGAGGAGTCTACCACTGTGCTGCCACCTTTATCAAGGAGGCGTCACAGTGGCTGGACAGTTGGCAGGGCAGTTTCGAGCCATTTGGCTAGGGAGGCCTGCGTAGTGCCAAAAATGCAGGGAGATGAAGGATTGGCAAGGAAGCCTTGTTGCTTATCAGGAAGACGGGCAGAGAAGATATCTTTGTTCCCGGTGCGTCGAAGGAAAGGACTGCCAAGGGCAACAGGTCTGGGTTTATGGGTAACACATGCAGCATTAGCACATTACAGTGAGTCACACAGTAGTGTGTCTGAATAGCAGACCGATGGGGCTTTAGTTGCAGTTGAACTGAAGCACTTGAGTGGGTTTGGAAGAATACAAGCAAATAGCCAATAGCATTCGGTGAGAGATGCATACTCAGCTGGGCTGAGCTAAGCCAGTGACAAAGTCTCAAGTCATAGGCTGAAAAAGGAAAGGCAATGGTTGAAAGGGGCAGACCTAAATCCCACTCTGTGTATAATGTTAGCAATAGGTCTGTTCAACAGATGCGCTGTCAAGATCCATACCTAAAAAGATACTATATTTAAGGACTAACGAGAGGAGTGAAGGATCACTAAGGTCCATGCAGTGCAACAACCAATGTTGATTCAGATAAACGTGTGAAGTCTGCTGCCATGAGGCAATTGTGCACTCTGCACTTTGCTTCTGGTGCAAATCTGTGTAATTGGTCCACAACAGCTGCACAGTGCTACTGGACAACAGACAGCAAGCAAGATAACCAGTATCTTCTCCGCCTCATCACTTGCAATTCTCCAAGATGAAGAACCACCCTATTGAGGGGAAGAGATGCCCACCCGCTTTCCCATCAGGAGCCAATCCCTCTTTCAAGGACCCCCTCACAATCCCTAGCCAAGCTGCAACTCGGGTAAGAAGCTTGCCACCATCCTGGTGTTCAGAGTTCCGCGTAAAGATGTAGAGCTGGGCACAATCCCTTTGACCCACGCAAATGTCAGCCATCCTAACAGCTTCCCAGTGAGGCCCAAGATTGCACCTGGGACATCTTCAAACTCCCACAGCAGGTGTCCTCAAGTCTCAGCGCTGAGACCAAGCATTTTCCTGACTCACAGGGTTGGCTCCCACAAGTTCCTGGTGCGGGAGAAAAAGAGAGACCTTGCATAAAATGAATGGATGCTACAAGGTCAAGCTTGTCGCAAGCACTCAAACACAGACAGAGGCTGTGAGGATTTCATGCCCACGTGATGCGGGCATATCAAGCTGTGTTAGGGCTTAAACGGATAGGCAATGTGTCAAGCATTAATTGTTGGCATGGAACAAAGGTAGCAGGAATGGTAGCAGGAATGCTCTTAAACAGCGACAGGGCAAGGCCAGTGTAATGCTCACAGGAGAGGGCAACTGTCCAAAAACCTGCAGCCCACTAATGAGTTTGCTATTGCAAGAACATCACACAAAGACACCAACCACAAAAAAATCCCAACTTCAACGTTGCCCCTCGATAATACACATTTATTTTGGTTGGTGTGGGCAGTGTACTGCTTATGTGTGGGTAATGCCATAGCTACCATGGAGGCCATTTTGTGGGTTGAGTCAGTGTGACTGTACAGTAATTCAACTTTGCCCTGTGGCCCACTAGGTTTTTTCCCCGTAGTTTTTATATAGCGCGAACTTGACCCGAAGGTATCAGAGTGCTTTACATGAGCACCAGTTTCATTACAGACAGACACATTTATTTTTGTTGGGCACTGGAAGATTAAGTGATTTGCCGAGAATCACAGGATGTTGAGCGTCGTTCCCAAGACTCGAACCCGGTTCCCCAGATTTGAGGTCGACCGCCCGAGCCGTTAGGCTACATCCTCTTTTTTATAACGAGCACATCAGTAGTGCCATTTGTATGGCCTCTCAGAGTTTTTAGAATCTGGTCATCAATTCCTCATCTTTGTTGGGTATCCCACTGACCCGAGTCATGGTCTTCTGCAGTTGTATTTTGTCAGTGGCTTTTAGCTTGGACCATTAAATGTATTGTTTGGTGATGATGTACTATGACCCTGTGTCATAAGACTTTGTTCTGCAATTGGTAGAATTTGAATGCAAGACTTTTGCAACATCTGCCACCGCACAACATCTTCACTGGCCTCCCATTGCTAAGTGTCTGAAAGTTTATGCATCTGCCATTAAGCCATTTACGTTCAAAGTCCTGCAATTATAAGAAATGTAATCATTCCAAACCACCTTGCTCGTACTCTCCATTCTGCATCTTCCTGTTTGTTGGCTCCTACTTAAGTTTCCAAGGCTCGAGGCTAGAGGGCATCCTTTCGCACCTTGATACCTTATTTCTGATCATATGGCTTATAGGAATTTCCTGAAAACTTTCCCTTTTAAGATGAATTATTTTCTGTCTTCTGGATTTTACCGTTTTGTATTCTGCCGCGCCAGGATGCCAGTTAGAGCAGCAGCATGCTTTCCAGATTAATGATAGTGTTATAATAATGCCTGTACGGTCGAACTCGACCCACTCATGGCATTCTTTAATTTCAGACATTCTCAAGTTGGTACTTCAACCCTTTGCGCACGCACCCACAGTCGCCCCCCTCCACTACCAAACGTGGCAGTTACAGGGAGGAATATTCAGTGCCACTAGGGGCGGGGACATGAGGGGTTCGAGCAGAATCTGGGGTGCGACAGAGAAAAAAAGAAAACTAGCTGTCTCGATAGCCTATTTTTTTTCAAGAAAATCCCAAAATAAAAAATACCTGTATAAAGACAACGTGCATAGTAGGCATGCGCAGAATGATACGCATGCGCACACGCGAGGAGGGAAGCACCAAATGTTAGCCATTTGCAGGCTACCATTTTTTAATGACACAGATGAAAACCAATCCTAAGTAAAGGAGGAGTCAGACCCCACAAAGTAGATATAACAGATCGCCTACAGTTCAAGCGCTGTTTAGGCTCGACCTAAAAACCCCATAGGCAAAACGGATAACCTATTTACAACAACAATGAATCAAAATGAAGAAGAAACGACTATAAAAGTAAATCAAGGATGGATTACAGGGTTCACTGATAGAATATCGATGAAAAAAAACATCGATGTTCTAAATATCGAATAAAAAATATCAACTACAAAAATATCAACTCCCATACCTTAAAAGGTAAGTACAAAAATATCGACTATAAAATATCGAGGCAAAAAATATTGATTTATAAATATATATAAAATAAAATAATATATATTAAATATATTAAATAATAATATTATTTTTAACAAAATAAATTAAATGTAATATACATTTTAACTAAATATAACAAATAAACTTAATTTAAAAAAATATAAACACACAAATAATAATAATTTATACATATACATATGTTTACTTAAAAATAATTTATTAACTATTAACTTTACTTAGGGGCTCATTACGATGGCGGGCGGAAGCACAACCGCCGTGCTGGCGGATGCAAAAACCACCAGTTACCGCCGGCACGCAGCAGTCCACACGCCCGCCCAATTACGATGCGAAAAGCAGGCCAAACACCGCCGGCAAGCCAGCAACACCGTCCGCCATCAAAGTGCGCCCGTTCACGTAGCGGCGCAGCACAACTGACACACACCGTCCGACGAAACACGTCCCGCCCGGCGCATAAATTACGATGCCGCAAACAAACGGCTCCCACGGCCAAGAGACACCGCACGTGAAAGAGAGGCGGTAACACGGACGCAGAGCACGGACAACGAAGAAGCGGCACCCCGGGCATGAATCCAGCACTGCAGGCCCTTCCCATGCTTCTGCTGATGCACCACCAAGGACGCAACGTACCGCGGAGACGCAGGTAGGCACACACACAACAAGTGCACGCAAACAGCGCACACAGTGCAAGGGCGGAAAAAGCGGACAACCCCCCACCAGCGCGTGTACACTACACATCCACCATTGCATCCACATATGACACACAGGCCAAATCCTAACATCGCGGAACACATGTGTACACACCACCTGGGACTAGGAACCAACCACCCCGTCACGGCCACAAAGCGCCGATGACGCCGCCACACATGCGCACAACGCAGAGGCCAACCGCAGCGCCATGCATGCGTCGCACACAGACACAGGGACACAACCAAGCAGCACACACATCAGCCCCACCCCGAACGCACATGACACGTGACAGGCCTGCCACAGACATGTCCCCAACGCCCAATTCACGGACAACACCCAACGCCACACAACCGACGCACACATGTCAGTGAAGTCACGCAACAGCAGGACACACCCCAGTGTAACAAACATGGCGAAGCACACAGCGGCGGCAACACCAACTAGGAGAAGCAGGGCCCCTTCGGGAAGAGGAACGCCAGTACCACACTGAAAAACCCATACCACCCTGCACATATGAACAAGACACATGAAACGGAACACCAAAGAGCCCGGGGACCGACAACAGGTGGCCCAAGAATAACATCCACACACAAGGCCCAACGCAGAGCGGAAAGGCAGGCTGCCGCCCACACAAGGGAGAGCAGACAGCACTGAATGACCTTCCATTCCAACTCCGAAACCACAGCCCTACGACAGAAGCCGGTGAATACAGCCATTGTCCAAGAATAGACCAACACAGGCATGCCGAGGAGACCGACCACAGGGCAGATAGCGCATATCACAGAAGCACACAACGGACGGGGAAGAAAGAAGAAAACACTCCCCCATGTCGGCCACATGCAAGTTAATTGGAAGGAGTCACACAGCACTGACCTTGAACTGTCTGAGAAGCATGTGGGAAGAGGGCCCGTGTCCTCCAAACAAGCCAACAGAACACAAGTCCTGTCTCCCTACGACTACACAGAGCTCACAGCAACCCCGGAGCGTGCACATTGCAGACTGCACACACAGCCGGAGCACGCCACCTCAACGAACCGCTGCGAAATGGCAACCGCAACACACCTACCCAACTACGCCGAACAGCTCAAGCTGTACAAAACCAACACGATACATACATTGGGATGCGATCTCCTGTCCCTGCTGAACGTAAGTTACCGACTGACTTACCGCATCACATTGTTCAGCTGCGTCATGCCCGTCTTCTACTGTCGGAGGTGTCCCTACCAGCATCCCGTCGAGATATGCCTCTCCAACCCGGCATGTCTGAAGGTGGACCTGCTACCACTACTCCTCCCTCTGGACGCACACGACAGGGCCTGCTCTGCCTATGGGGGCATGGCGTATGTGGCCAACATCGCACCCGCACTGAAATGGAACCACTGTGCCTCCACACGACGGATCATCGAGAACAGCTACATCGAATGTCACCCAGCATGCCCCATCATGGTCCTCCAAGGGACAACCTACGAACAACACCTTGAGAGCCACCATCCGCTTCATTGGCTGGCAAACATGTACACCACCAATGACATGGAAGCCCTGCTGGACGGCATCGCATACCTGACAACCTGTAAATACGTCGGACCACAACGCAGGTTCCCCGAGTGACCTATGAAGTCCAACCCCGCACCCATGCTCAGCTTCCGCACGGACTGGCCAGTCACCACCACAACAGCCATACCAAACGACCGGCAACTGTAACCACACCATCAACGACATCGCCATGACATCGGATATGACCGGGACATGCACACTGTTCCCCATCACATCCAGGAACACCGCATGCATCGTGGGAGGCAGTGGCATGGGCTCTGTGTATCGCACCCACATGGACGGAACTGCACGAACAACCAGGACACGACATGGATCCAGCGCACATGGACACACACACCGCTCAGTGGACATGAATAGGTCGCCTGGAGTCTGTGGGTGCTGCACCCCTCCCACCCCCGCCCCGGGAATCCCATACCAGGACCTTTGCATGGACGACAAGTGCATACAACAACAACACGACCCCAGTGACTGTGACATGTCCAGTAACCACCACAGTGCAACAACAAGTGGCACGCCGCTGCATGCACGCAAGCACATGCCCTGATGTCATCTCACATGCACGCGTGCATGAGGAACAACCGCAGCAAACCTGTCACATGGAACTGAGATGGACTGTGCCCATGATGCCGAGCGGTCTGGTAGGCTACATGTATACCGTCTGTGTCAAAGTCCGCAGCTCCGCAGCTATACGTAAATGTACATTAGCACAGCCTTGGCCAAGCAGATGTTACCCCACACCCTATCCCATTTGTAATCATGCTCAGTATATCCTCAACATGTATTCCGCTGCCAGTAGTGTCCACTATACTGCATCACAGAGGACAGAAGACTCAATATAATGTTTGAAACCAAAACTGTCTCCGCTGACTCATTTCACAAGTACGAATGAGAGAGGATGAGAGTATGTGAAGTACACGGCAGTCGTGACATGACCATGTAGTCCACTGGTATTGGATGTCAACGCAAATGAGTAGCACTACTGTGGAAGACACACATGTGTCGTGTGAAGTCGTATGGACGCAGTGCTCAGGTGGGTGGGTGCGACGGGTAGATGCGCACATGCCAAGTTGGAGCACGCCGTGTTGGGAGGGGTCATGAACAGTACACCACCGCTTCCCTGGGCATTGTGAGAGGACACCTGTCGGGGGGAGTGAACACGTGTGTGCACAGCAGCCGGGCACACGTACAAAGCGGTACCAGGCGCACCTCAGCCCACCCTCTGTGGACAAGCTGGATCCTGTTGTGCGCCCGCCATGCCCCTTGACAAGGCACACACAGCCCCAGTCGACCAGGTGTAACCCCAACATAGGCAATCCGCACAGGCGATACAGGGCACGGGATGGCAGTGGAGCATGGTGTGTGAGAGGTCTCCTCGCGCTCCTCCTGGTCATATCACGCAGGCAATAGAACCTCAACGTCTAGCATGGCACAAGTCAGATGGAAGTGTAGGGGGACGCACCACAGCACGAGCAGCACTGACGTCACGGGAGGTGGCTCGCACCATCCCATCCATTGCCCATCATACCAACCACGCCACATGCCATTGCGACTAAGTGCAAGCGCGTGCGCCACCACCCCCGAGCCCTCCCCAGAGAGGCCAAAGAGTGAATGTGTGGGCCATCAGCCACAGACGGACGCGGCATGGCCGCAAGGGCAGCCACAGCCACTGGGTGTCGCAGGTGGCGGATCCGGAAGGCGAAGACTGTGATGCATAGTCCATGCAGGCCGGGTCTCCATTTGGGGCACCACGCAGGTGGACGGCGTCCCGCCACACATCATACCCTGGACCCACACATACACTCCTTGCCCTCTCTGGTGCGAGCTTGGGGCTGCCTGTGCAAGCGCTAGCCTCGCAGGTGAGCATGCATATTGGGGGGCGAGGGAGGACATGAGGGCTGGGGCGAAGATGACTGTATCACTGTCAGTTAGTACAAGGGATGACCCAGATGTGGAAAGGAAGAGACGTGTCCCGTGTGTACTGCAACTAGTCGCCAATCCAACTACCCCCCATGTCCGGAATGTAAGCCCGCACCTAGGCCCGCCCATCCGCCACATCGAACATACCACCAGCACGACAACCTTCCCATTCGAAACACTGACTGGGGGTGGCGACCAGTGAACAATCATGTGTAGCCTACCCACGCGTACATGTGGGCCCTCCATGATCCATGTCACCTGCGGCAAAGACATGACATGCGCAATGAGGGAAGTGAGGAGAGCTGTCCGCCCCACACGCAGAAGGTGCATCAGCTCCACAGACCCAGCAGCGAGTCCAGCAGGGGTCAAATGTGCAGGGGCAGCTGTGCCTGGTGTGAAGGCACATGCATATAGACAGCACATCGACCAATGTGTAGTCTGCCCACATCCACAGTCCATCATCATGCGGACATAGGAATTGAACACAGGGCAACACATCTTAGTTGGTGCACCCACCGTGACCAACAATGCGCAATCATCGACGTACCCGCCCTGTGCATGGCCCCCCACCCAACGGAGGCACATCCAGTGCCACCATCCCACACACACAAGCCTTCCACGGAACATGCTGTGTCCAATGGTCAGTACAGAGTCAGCGCCCATCTGGTGGATCCTGAACAGGAGACACATGCACACACATGCCAGCTCCCACTATGTACGTCTGCCACCTGGCACGTGCAATGTAACCTCTCACCTGTGACGTGTGACTGCAAGCACACAGCCGTCTTGGCATGGGGCTGTCAATGTGGACACCAGTCAATGTTTCGGGAGCTGTGATCCGTACAGTGCTGTACATAGGGTGCAGTGCTGACACCTACTACTGTCTCATATCCCCTCGTGCCACAGGTCCCACTTGTATTGGCCGCTCAGCCCGTGCCCACATCGTCGTCGTCGTGTGCCATACTCATCCAGCCTCGGAAGCAGTTCCATGCTCAGCAGACACTCATGTTGCCGTGGCGTTGCCGCTTGACGAATATGCAGTCAGTCCCCATCAGCACGCCCCGCAAGTCATTGGGGCCTGGATCCCCATGTGCATGCACATGGCAGTGGTATGTCTCACTTGCCATTGCCATTGTTGGGAGACCTGTGTAAGTGTATTGTGGCCGTGCCGTCCCAGCTTGACAGCTGGGCTGTGGCTCATGTGCTTGCTCAGTCATGTCAGTGATGTGTATGCGAAATTGCTATGTGCCGTGTTGCTTTGACATGTGTCCTCTGCCATTTAACCCAGGCGGAGACCGAACATTGACCGCCCATACCAATTGCTGGCGGACATGGAGGATACTGAGGTCATAAGGAAGTTTCGGCTGGACAGGCCAACCCTGCATCGACTGTGTGCCATGTTAGAGCCCCATCTCCGTCCCCGCAGGGTGTATCCGACTGCTGTCACCCCCACGGCTAAGGTGATGGCCGCCATGCATTTCTTCGCCACTGGGTCATTCCAGCACACAGTGGGCAGTGGAGGAGGGATGTCCCAGCCCATGTTCAGCAAGGTGCTGAGGGATGTACTGGCAGCCATGATGCTGTACCGGAACAGGTACATCAGATTCCCCAGGGCTCGTGAATTGGCGGCAGTGAAGGGTGCATTCTATGCCCTTGGCAGAATCCCACACGTTGTGGGAGCCATTGACTGCACACATGTTGGCCTTGTTCCACCACAGGCCACTGAGCACCTGTACCGCAACAGGAAGCACACGCACTCCCTGAATGTGCAAGTGGTGTGCCTTGCGGACATGGTGATCACCCACGTGTGTGCAAAGTTCCCAGGCTCGGCCCATGACGCACACATAATGCGCAACAGCATCTTGCCACGACTGATGGCCAATCTGCAACAGGATCGTGGCTGTATTGTCGGTGAGTATGTGGAGTGGTGTAGCGTGCTGGTTGTGCGATGCTGTCCCCTGTCCAGTTGGAATAGCAACGGTTCTCTGTGTCCCTCACACCCAGGTGACTCTGCGTATCCGAATGGGGCATGGCTGCTCAGTCCATTGAGGAATCCTCGCACCCCAGCAGACGATCGATACAATGAGGCACATGGGAGGACCAGACGTGTGGTCGAGCGTACCTTTGGCCTCCTCAAGTCCAGGTTCAGGTGCCTGGACCGCACCGGGGGTGCACTGGCGTACTCCCCACAGAAGGTGTGCCAGATAGTGGTGGCGTGCTGCATGCTGCACAATCTGGCCATTCGGAAGCAGATCCCCCTCATTGTGGATGACGGAGATCAACCAGGGCCCCAGCCCGCAGACCAGGACAGCTCGAGTGAGGTGGACAGCGGAGAGGAGGAAGCTGGGAATGTGCGCCAGCAGCTCATCGCCCGCTACTTCACTTGACGGTGAGTGTCCATGTACGACGGATGATGTGTCTGTATCTGTGCAGGTGTGTGTGTGCTGTGTCAGGGTGGCCGTATGTTCACTGCGTGCAGTGTGTCAACGCTCCATGGCCAGGGTAGTATGCCACTGTTGGTGACTGTGGCATTGTGCCCTATTGCTCTGTGCGATGTGTGTACATTGCTTGTAGTTGTTGACATGTACTGTGTGATGGGTGTGTGACACACTCATTGAATGTGCTCCTGTTCTGTCTCCCACCCCTAGGTCCCTACAGGCCCTCCGGATTCCATTGCCATGCCACGCATCAGGTGCCTTTCCGCCCAAGGTGGCCGTTGTATTCCGTACAAATAAAACACAGGGCACAAACAGCAGTTAGTGAAAAAGGTGCATTTATTACAAACTGTGACATGTGATTGTGTGTAAGGTGATGACAAAAGTGGTGCGTGCAGTGACAATGAGCTGTCGGTCATGGCTGCGTGAAGCTCAGGGTGTACCCACTGGTTCTATGTCCATAGTACAACACACACATGCCATCCAGATGGCTGTGTGGAGTGGGATCGTAGAGCAAGTCAATGCAGTGGCTGGTCAAGGAAGGCTGGCGGAAGGCTGGCTGGCTGCCTCACTTGCGACTGGAGCGTGCGAAGTCCTCCCGGGAGATCTGTTTCCTCTTCGGACGGCCCCTTCCACGTTTGGGAGGGGGGTGTGTGGTGGCGACCTGCTGGTGGTGGGTGAGGTGTGCTCACTGGCTGTGGACGCAGGGGAAGTGGACACTGCTGCCCGACCCTGCGCCCTAGCAGGTGGTGGCGGAGGTGGTGTTGCTGGCCTTGCCTGTGACCCCACCGCCACCACCAGCTGGCCCATGAGGTCCACGAGTTGGTCCATACGGGACACGAATTGGCCCATATGGGCGTCCATGGACCTCAGCACCCCCAGCACCTCCCGCGTGTCTGTAGCAGACCTGACCCATTGTTCTTGGGCCTCCTCATAGGCCCCAAGGACTCTGGCCATTTGAGGCAGGGCATGGCTCCCAGGGGAGGCTGGCGTTTCCCTGACCCTGCTCCTCCTACCAGTCCTGCTGCCACCGGCCTGCCCACCAGCCACATTGCACACCACGGTCCTCGCTGTGGCTCCCAGGGTGGATCCAGTCGGCCGGGCCACCACCTGCGCTGGGGCTGGTGCCAGCGAAGACGGTGGTGGTGGTGGTGGTGGTGGTCGGTGCGGCGATGGTGGCGGTTGCGGCAGTGGTAGTGGCCGCAATGACCGTGGGTGTGGCCGCAACGACAGTGGCAGCAGGGGGCTGGGACTGTTCAGCATCCCTGGATGATGGGTTGGTGGGTAGGAGGGGTCCTGGGGAGCGGCTGGGCCCTGCCACGCCAGATGGGCCTGCTTGGTGGTCCGTGTCCGAAGAGGATGACAGATCCTCCAGATCCGTGTGTCCTCGTTGGGGGCTTGTGGGCTGGCTGTGCTGGCTGCTGTCTCCATCCCCAGCATCCGGCAGTTCGTCACCTGTGGAGAGAATGAGATTTGTTATTGTGTTGCACCTGGCGAAGTATGTATTTGTCGTCTGACATTGGCAGTTCGTGCAATCTCGTACATGGGTTTCCCGGAGGCGAGTGTGTGGCTGTGGCATCTGTAGTTGTGTGTGCTAGGCAATGGGACTGTGTGCTGTGCACATGTGGCATGGGAGGGATTGGCCATGCCGATGGGTGTGTTGCTGTGCCCCTACTCATTGTGACTCTGGTGTATGTGGGCTCCTGGCCCATCCTGGGTCTGGTTTGTACTTTGCTTTTGGGGTTCACATGGAACGCTTAGGAACGCATATGGCAACATGGGGGCCATGCCCCAGATTCGCATTTGGGAGGGGATATGCTTTTGGGGTTCAAATGGAACGCTTAGGAACGCATATGGCAACATGGGGGCCATGCCCCAGATTCGCATTTGGGAGGGGATATGCTTTTGGGGTTCAAATGGAACACTTAGGAACGCATATGGCAACTTGGGGGCCATGCCCCAGATTCGCATTTGGGAGGGGATATGCTTTTGGGGTACATGCTGTGAGCCATGGGTGCCGAACGTGACATGTGTTGTGGCAGCATGACAGTGCATGGTTTGAGGTGTGTGCATGCTTGACATGGCCTGCATATTTGCTGTCTGTTGTGATTACTGGACATGGCATTGGACGCATCGTTATGAGTGAGTGATAGTTGTGTGCCAGCCAACGTATTGCAGTTGTCCCATCTCCTTGGTGTGCGTGCTGCCCTGTGCCATGTGCATCACTGCAGTGCTCGGGGGGGTGTGGCCCATGTTGTGTGTTGTTGCTCACAGTGTGTCGTGCGCTTAATTGACTTCTGGCACATGGTTGGTCATGGGCATGTGTCTTAGCGTGACTGCTGTATGTGTGGCAGCTGTGCGGATGACATGCCTTTCATGAGACTGGGGCTGACGGATGGGATGGATGGTATGTTGTATGTGCATGGTGTGTCTGTGAATTTGATGGGTTCAGTGGTGTTCGTGTGCATTTCTGTTGTTCCGCTCTGTTGCGTCTAGTGTTGTTTGTCTTACATAGGCGTAGTTGTGGGGTGTGTGGTTGACAGGCAGTAGGGGCTACATGGACAGGACTTCAATGGTGTTTCGGTTGTGTGTGATGAGTTGCACAGTGGCTGCCGTGTGGGACTATATTCAGTGTGGCTTGTGCATGCAGACGTGGCTCCTTGGGTGTTGCTATGTCTGTGATTGGTCATGTGGGGTGTGAGTCTGTTGTTCATGTCCGTGTGCACATTGTTCACTTGTTCGTGACGGTGGGCGGTGCTGCGTGTTCGTCTGCTACGTGACATGTCCCATGTGTTGGTCGTGTCATGGTCCTCATGCCTCCAGTAATCCAGCCCTGTCCAGTTTCCCACCTGCAAGTTGTTCGTGCGTGCACTGTACTGGATGCCACATGGCTCTAAGCGGGGGGTGCTCCATGTTGCAGGTCTGTGGGGGTGGGGGGGTGTTGTGGGTCGTGGGGGTGGCTGGACACCCACTGACACCGATTGCTGTGGACCGTGATGTCTGCCTTTCGGCTGTCGTTGTGCACTGCGGTGGCTGACACGTGGCTGTGGGGTGTGGGGGATGCTCCTCCTTGCTGTGCTGTGGGACTGGGGCCTGGTGTGTGTTGTACTTGGGCTGTCCACCGTCCCACCCACTGCACTTTGTGTTCCTGCCACTTACCTGTTACTTGTCGGTTAGTGCAGCTGTGGCGGACACATGGGTGTGGTGGGTGCTCGTTGTGGCGCTTCTGGCATATTTGGGGACCTGTTGGTGGTGACGTGGCTGGCTGAGTGTACACATGTCCCCACGCATCTTACAGTTGTTCGGTTTGGGCTGTGTGTGGTAGTGTCTGTTGCATGTGTGTGTGATGTGTTGTGTATTGTGTGCTGGACATGGGGGTGTTTGTCCCTGGGAGCTGTGGCATGGTAGTTGCGCATGTGAGTACATAGCGGTGTGCTGGTATACATTAGTTTGTACTTACCAGCCTCCACTCCCCTGCTAATCCGGCGAGGATCTCCGGATGTATTACGACTCGCACCTTCTCCTCCCACGCTTTGAAGGTCTTAAAGAGCGCGGGATTCCCTCCGCCAGTGACGGCAGCCAGCTCTCTGTTTTTGCCCTCCTTCTTCTTGACCAGGCTCTTGACGTCATTCCAACGTTTGTTAATCTCGACTCTGTTCCTGGGCAGGGTCCCGACTGCATTGACCTGGTCTACGATCCGGTTCCACATTCTGTTTCTGGTGGCTAGTGGTGTGTGCTGGACCATGTTCCCATAGATTTGTGGGTACACCTTGATGATCTCGTCGACCATGACCGTCAGCTCCATGGGCGTGAACTTGGGCATCCTTTGTGGTGCCATGGTGTTTGTGGTGCTGGTGCGGTGTGTGTTGTGTAATGTGCAGGGGGTTTGTGGTGCCGGGGTGTGGTGGTGGTGGTGGTGGTGGTGGTGGTGGTTGTGATGTGTGCGTTTCTGTGGTGTGCTGCTGTCCTTGCTGTGTCACTGTGTCCTCTCCTCTCCTCTCTGGTTTGCAATGTAGCAAGGGGTTGTGGTCTGTGGGAGTGCTGCTTTTGTACTCACCTATGTGGGTGTGTCCTCATGGTCTGTTGTTTTCAGGTGTGTTGTGTCTGGGGTTCTGGCCTTTGTATTTTTTGTTTGTCCGGGGGGTGTTTTCGGGATGTGTACTGTGCTTGTGTATTTGTGCGTGCCTTGCTGTGTGGACTTGTTGGCCATGTTGTGTGCTATTGGTTTTGTGTGCGGATGGTTTCTGTGCAGGTACGTTGGCGCCATGGCTTCTGCCGTGTCGATTCTCATCGGCGTTGTTTGCGCTGGCGGGCGGTATATTTGTGGTTTTTCCGCGCTCATGGCGGTGCGATCGTAATTTCACGTGCGGTGTGTCGGCCGTGAGGGCGGGCGGTTTTGTGTTGTCGTGCGTGTTTCCGTCCGTGGCGGGCGGTTTGACTCCGACTCGGACGATGGCGGGCGGTATTTTGTGTGATTTTTCCGCCGGTGGCGGTTTTCGGTTTGTGTAATCGTAATGGCGTGGTCGGTGTTCAGGCGGTGTGTGCGGGCGGATTTTTGCCGCTTCCATGCCTGGCGGATTTATTTACGCCGGGTATCGTAATGGGCCCCTTAATTTTTAAACTTTAAAATTATATAAAAATAATATCTATATATACATCAATAATTAAAAAAAATTCTATAATAAATTAAAACAAACTATTAAAAACATGTAAACTAACATTTCCCAATACAATAAGTGCAACAGTAGGGAAAGTGTTGGATAGTGGAATAATTACATTTACTATTCCAACTTCAGTGAGTGCAACAATAGGGAAAGTGTTGGGGTGAAAATTACTATTGCCACTCCAGTTAGTGCAACAGTAGGGAAAGTGTTGGATAGCGGAGGGGTAAAAATTACTATTCCCACTCCAAAGAGTGCAACATTAGGGAAAGTGTTGGATAGCGGAGGGGTAAAAATTACTATTCCCACTCCAGTGAGTGCAAAAGTAGGGTAAGTGTTGGATAGCGGAGGGATTAAATTTACTATTCCAACTCCAGTGAATGCAACAGTAGGGAAAATGTTGGATAGCAAAGGGGTAAAAATTACTATTCCCACTCCAAAGAGTGCAACAGTAGGGAAAGTGTTGGATAGCGGAGGGTCAAAAATTACAATCCCCACTCCAGTGAGTGCAATAGTAGGGAAAGTATTGGATAGCAGAGGGTTAAAATTACTATTCCCAATCCAAAGAATGCAACAGTAGAGAAAGTGTTGGATAGCGGAGGGGTAAAAATTACTATTCCCACTCCACTGAATACAACAGTAGGATAAATGTTGGATAGCGGAGGGGTAAAATTTATATTCCCACTTCACTGAGTGCAACAGTAGGGAAAGTGTTGGATAGCGGAATGGTAAAAATTACTATTCCCACTCCAGTGAGTGCAACATTAGGGAAAGTGCTGGATAGCGGAGGGGTAAAAACTTAGGGGCATATTCACACGGAGCTATCGCCGAATTAACGGCACTTTATCGCAGCCAAAGTCGTGATAAATTTACCCCCCCATTCACAAGCCGGTGTTAACAGCCCACAGCACCAGTTTACCCGCGATAGCAGCCTCAAAAAACATCACCACAGAGGACCCCCGCAAATATCGCTAATGAGATGCAGAGTAGGCGTTCCCGTGCCAAAAGTCGAGACAACATCACACCTCAACATTCACAACGACCAGCCACATCGGCGATAAGAACACAAAACAGGCGATAAGCCGCGTTAGCACCAGGAAATCTACACCTGCCCTGACCTGGTGTAAAGTCAGACCACAGCCTGCACCACAAAAGGGAGCACAGCCCAGAGCCACACATGAAGGACAACAGATGCCCACGAGCAACTGAACATGCAGCACGGACACACATGAGGGCCACAACACCCACCGACACCACACCCAGGCCCGCAACCCCCCCCCCCCCGGGACCACCCCCAACCCCGGACTAAGAAACTGCACACCAACACCACGAATCCCAAAACAAACATTTTGCCTGATGTCGCACAAGCAGGAAAATAAACATACATGCGTGGCCAGAAAATGGAGAATCAGTCATACAGCAATGCAATCACCAACACAAAACACCATACAAACAAAAGCAGAAACAACCCTTAGGATGAGTCCTAGCTGCTCCTCAATGGACAATCCGTAGCACACAGCCTGAAAGACCAAATCCAAGAGAAGAAGGTGTGCCATCCGCCCAACAAAGGAAAGAGAGGGAGAGAGCGAGGGAGAGAGACGGAGTGAGATAGCACAAGCAGCGCAAGGCCGCTCGGGCACCTGGCTCCACATGCCAACATGTGTGTGTGCATCGCCATCCGTACACCATGAGCCCAAGGCCGTGTCCCAATCTCAGCGCCAAAGCCACATCACATTCCGAAACGCAAGTAGTAGTCAGACAAACATCAGGGATGAAAGCACCATTGTCCCAATGCAGAAGGCGGGAGGACACCTGCACCTCTGACCTTGGTCCAGAACGCACCTGGAACACCCTGATAGAGATGCAATGGCAGATGGGGACGACTCCCACACCACGCATTCCGCAAATGAACCATCCGACTCATCCACAGCCCACACACAGAAGCCCCTCCCTGTGGTACCCCCGCATGGGATGCCCTTGACACTCACGGAAACAGCAACCCATTACCCACAACGTTGCACACACATTCGAATCATTGCTCAGAGCTGTGGCATATCCTCCACACAACTGCCACAGTTCAGAAGAGTGCCTGTTCACGAGACGCACCAACGCAATGGCAAGCCATACCAGGCACATGCACAACCCCCGTCATGTGGAACAGTACCGTGCACGTATGCTGCATTTACTGGGCGCACTGCCACTGGCAGTGCTGCGGATCAGTTACAGGCTCAGCTTCCGCATTGCCCACGTCACCTGCGTCCAGCCCTGGTTCCACTGCCGAACATGCACATTCGAGTGTCCCATAGATGTCTGCCTATCCAACACAACTGTTGATGAATTGGACTATGACTTGTGTCTGCGCCCCTGTTGGATCACGAACAGGAGTGTAACCGAGACAGCCGTGCATGGGATGCCTTGACATACTGCGTATGTATTGGTAGTTGTGCATGGGAGATTGCACAATTTCTCGTGTGCAGTGACCACATCGAGGCGCTCCCCTATTGGGCTGTGTTGCGGATCGGTGAGACGGCGTGGGCTGAGCACACCTGCCCGGACCACCTAATGGATTGGCTCACCCTGGTGTTCCTTGAAGACGACTAGGCCTGGGCGGAAAACTACGCTACGCTCGCGTAGTTTGCGTAGTTTGCGCAACTACACGCTACGCGAATTGCACGTAGCACAGTGCAAAAACGCGTAGCGGGCATTTTTTGCTTGCTCGCGGTCCTCAACGTCAAGTTGGCGACCGCGAGCGAGCAAAATGACATCCCGGCGAGACTTTTTCCTCGTTCGCGATCAGCAATATCAAGTTGCCGATCGCGAGCGTGAAAAATAAACCTCCCGGTGAGATTCTCAACGCGGGGAGGTCAGGTTTCTCATTGCGAGTGGTCGCATATGCTCGCGACCGCTCGCGATGAGAAACTACCAGTCCGCGTTGAGAAAACTGCCGCTCGAGTTCAAATCTACTTGAGCGGCAGAAAACGACTCGCTTGCACTGTGCAAGATGCCGTTTGCAATGATTGCACAGTGCGGACAAGCATCCGGCACTGTGCAATCATTGCGAACAGCATTTCCTACTGCACTACGCAGTTCGCGTAATGCTACGCGTAGCTCGCGTAGTGCGAAGTGCACTTCGCGTAGCTACGCATAGCGCTACTACGCGAACTACGCCCAGGGTTAAACACGACAACGACGTACTATTGGAACACATTGCACATGAAGCTGCACGGGCATTCATGGACGAGTAACTACGTTCCTGCAGCCACATCCGATTGCCAGCCACAGCACATGGCCCAACAACTTGTTGCATCGTGGGGATTGCTCACATATCCCACCACAACAGAGGGCACGTCTGCCTTCGGTCGGGCTCTGGATGCATGTGCGTGGAATAACGCGTGTGTACACACGCCTGTGCAAGGTGACGCAGGTCCATGGTCGGAGCAACACAGCGTCGTTTGGCAACGTTGCCAATTTGGACACACTGCTGGGGGAGAGCACACACATGGCAATGTAGCACGACATGTGAACCTGTCGGACCCTCACACCTGATCACTGTCAGCAGAGCAGTCAATCGGCGCACTCCAGAGGCAGAGCACCATGCAGACCCCATGTGCAGTGAGTCGTGCCCCCTCACACGGGGCAATGTGCAGACGCCAAACAACACATGACTCATCCAGAAAGGCAAGGTGGGCTGTGAGCGTTGCCATCCGTGATGAATGTTGTCCATTTCAGCCCCAACATTTTCTGAACCTCGACATGTACCCATGCTGCATGTAAGTGTCTTAAGCATGTTCCTGCCTGTTGTGGCCGTTGCCTCGTCCGTACTGACACGCACATGCCAATAAAGTCTATGCCACTCCACTGGTGTCTAACTGTGAGGTGTGTTGTTTAGATTGTCCACTCGTGTGCCACAATGAGCATCGTCCCAACACAGGGAGGAACTGACTGACGCATGTGCAATGGGGGTCTGTCCCTTTGGCAAGCTCCACCTCTGTGAGCCAGACATTGTTTTTGGATAGGTGCTGGACGACATGTGCACTTACATGACTTCAGCTATGTGTGTATGGTGTCCAACCTCTGACCATGTGGAGCAATGTCATACATCACAACAGAATGTGTCCACACAGATGTGTGTAAGTAGGAATGCGACGTGAAGTTCTGTTGTCACACGTGGTGTAGGACACCACTCCTGGCCTGCCACTGTTTTGGTCACTCCTACACACAGCCCTATTCAACACATGGACGTGTGCCTACGTTGGGGATTTTTGAGATTGCTGTTGATGTGCAATGGGGACACAGCTAGTACTCACCTTCACAGTCATCCAATTGGCCATGTGTCTCAGGGATAGACACGCGCATAGATGTCAGTTACCAGGGTGTACCTTCATGTGCAATCATTGTCCCTACATCCAGCCATACTTCCATACGTGAGTGAACATAGTGATGACACATCTGTGTGATTTAGAATGTTTTATTCACATTCAGGTGATTGACGGAGCTTGAGCTGTACCTGGCCATCCAAGCCCACATCACATGGAAGCCCAGTGGTGGGCCAACCAGAGTCCTTTGGGGATTGCACAGTGATTAGGAAGAGGGAGAGAGCAGTCCGCAGCAGGATTGCTGTGTAATTGGCCAGCGGTGTAGAAATGGCAGTCCGTGTCGGGGTCTGAGTGAATTTCGCTGAGTGTTCTGGAGGTCAGTAGGAGGTATTTCCCAGGGCATGATGCATAGGTTATGACCAGGCAGGGACAGGCCATATGGCGGTGATGGATGCTACTGCCTCCTTCCTCACACAGTAGTTCCCATCCCCTTCTCACTCCCCTGATACGGGTTCCTTGTCCGGTGTGTGTGGCGGGTGATGGCTGCATCGCTGTGTGCCCCTGACACATCAGACTGCGTAGGTGATGGGGCAGCATCACAGTGTGCCACGGACACATCAGGGGTCGGAGCTGTGTGTGTCGATGTTCCCACTGCAGTCATCTGGGAACGGCTCAGTGGCAGCAATGGCAAGATGGAGTACTGCAGGGCGTTGCTGTTCCCAGCCACAACTCGCTGGTGTCCAGCCGTGGCAGACATACTTCCAGCCTGCATCTGCTCCATGGTCTCCATTGCCCTCCGCATCTGTGCCAACTCTGTGCTGTCATGGCTGGTGCTTGTCTGACCAGACAGTTGTTGTATTAGATTCATGGCACCAGTGAGGTCAGCCAAGGTCTGTGGTGGAGCATGGTGCATACAGGGGGTGTCCGATAGGGACTGTACGTGGTCCCTGATGGGACTCAGACACCCACGTATGGCATCGAGTTTGGCTGCCACGAGCTCGAAACCCACCCGAAGCTGATGAGCCAACTCCACCTGGCAACCCAACACACGCCGTTGGAATTCCATGTATTGGTCGGGGGTCCTGGGAGACAGCCGTGGTGGTGTGTGTTTCCTGCTGTGTGGTCTGTGCAGGTGGTGGGGTGACCTCGAGACAGCTGGCCTGGCCTGCTCCTGGGAGTGGGGTGCAGAGGCTGTCCATTATCCGTCGGAGGGTGTCTTGACATATGTGCAGGTTGTCCTCTTCATCATCAATGATGGGATGTGTGGTGTGCTCTGCAGGAGGTGTTGTTTGTCCCTCTGCAATGTAAAGGGGAGATGCAGGTTAACAGAGTTTCACATGTATGGTGCTGATTTGCGGATGTTTACATTCAGACTGCATGCCAATGTACATTGTGACTGTTTGGGGGGAGCTGGCTATTTGATGGCAGTCAGTGTGTTTTTCGACTACATGACGGATGTGTGGTGGTACCCGTACATTATCATCACACAGTGTCAATCAATGCCAGATGTGAGTGGACAGTTACTACGCACGAGCGGAACCTGTTGTGAGCTCTGTCCTGTGGTGCTGGTGTTGCACTTTGTACCACATTGCCGTCATTGCTGATGTTCTGTGATTACTATGTGTGTGTGCTGCATTGTGGGGGAGTTGCCCCTGCAGCTCTGATTTCGTGTAGCCTTCTCCCTTTGAGGCGGGGTGCCTTTGAATTGTGTGCTTTTCGGGGCCTGATTTGCTTTTGACTTGGGTCATATGTGCTCTCGGACTGTTTTTGTGGCCTGGTGCATTGTTCGTCTGCTGCGTGTATTGTACAGCATGGGTTGTGGGTGCACGTGGACACGTCGGAGTGTGACCTGCTCCTTTACGGATGTGATCCGCACTGGGCTACCTCCATGTCAATTCGTGGGCCATGTCATTTTAGTTTGGCAGCTGCCATGCTATCGGACATGCAGGTTACTTGCATAGTCAGTGTGGGTCACAGAGCCGCTGCTTTGCTGGATTCAGCACATGTGCACGGGTCGGTTGTGATATTGGTGATAGGGGGGGGCCCCTCTGTGCACATTGTGGATGGGGGCCTACTTGGCGTTTCTATGTGTGCTGCAGTGTGCCAAGGCAATCAGGGACATGTTCCACGGTCATTGTGGGTGTGCTGTGTGCTACACCTAATTGTGCATGTGTGCCATTGTGCCCATCTCCCCCCGTCCCCCCCGTCCCTAGGCGTTACTCACCCTGTTGCTGTTGGGTCAGGTCGTATCGTGCTGTGTCCAGGCCCCCCAATCCTGCCACCGTCTCCTCACTGCTGACTGTGGCCACCATTTGCTCCAGCTCATCCAGCTCCTCCTGTGTCGCAGGACTCCCACCTCCAGTCGCCGTTGCTGCCTCCCTGTTGGCGGCGAGCTTATGTTTGGTCTGACTTTTCAGATCATGCCAGCGCCTCTTGACCTCCTCCAGTGACCTCCTCAACACTCCGACTGCATTGACGTTGGTGACGATGGCCTGCCATATTTCGGTTTGGGTTGCCAGTGCCGCAGTGGAGGTGCCGAACAATTGTTGATGGTGTTTGGTCACCCCCGTGACGATGATCTGGTCTTCCTGCGGACTGAACCCGGTCTTCCTCATCCTCTTGTCCTTGCCCTTCCCCGAACGCGGGGTTCCTGGCTGGTCCTCCGTAGGGCTTGTGGTGTTCGGCTTGTCCTCTGCATTCGGTCCGGGTGCATCCATGTTGCTACGCAGTTTGAATTGTTTTTGGGCTTTTTTTTTTCTTTCTTTTATGGTGCTTTTTCCCGCCGGACGCGTGGGATTTGCAGGCCTGTGGCTGGTGTTTGCTGATTTCTGTACCGCGATTGGCCTCATCGCATGATTTCTCGCGTTCACGTTTCGCATTTTTTCGGCGTGGCGTTGATTTTCACGCTGACATTTGACGCGTTATCTGGTGACTATCGCATGCTACCGCTTTGTTGTGAATTCCAGGTTGACACAGGGTTATTTTCCCGAGATAGGCTGCGATATTGAAAGTTGCGTTACGCTACTCTTGCGGTAGTTATCACACGTTCTTGTGAATATGCCCCTTAGTATTCCCACTCCAGTGAGTGCAACATTAGGGAAAGTGTTGGATAGCAGAGAAACAAAAATTACTAATAACACTTAAACAGTTAAAAAAATATAAAAAAATGTAAAAAATCATAAAAATAAAAAAACAATATTTAAAAAATATAAATTTAAATCTATTAAACATATAAAAAGAACACATATTATAATAGTGATTACATATAACAAAAACTTACAAATAATATATAAAATAACTTAATAAATACATTTATAAGCAATAATTAATTAAAAGTGGCAAATATTAGCAAACAAAAAAATTATTTGAAACATAATTGTATTTGTTTTATTTCATACCCTATAACACCACACCAATAACAAAAGACTTCAACATTTTTAATTACATTTATTTCCATAATTAACATAATTAATAATACATTTAAAAAAATCTTATTAATAAAAAAAATAAGAAAATAAACAATAATTGAATACACAAGCTTTAACACTCTAGTGTACAAAACACACACCTAAATTAAACTATAAAATAATAAAACACAATTATATATTATTTAAAAAAAAATATATTACTATTAACAACTAATAATTAAATAACATTTTATTTAATACCCTCCCTTTACCCCTTTAAAAGTAAAAACAAAACACAAAAAAATAAATATTTACCCAAAATAAAAATAAAATAATTAACATTAATTAACAACTATATATTAATTAATTAAACACAAATGACTTCCCACAATTTACTCCTCTATAAACACCACAACACACACATAAAATTAATTACACAATTACCATAATTAATTACCATTTAATTAATTAAAATTAATTAACAGCTAATTATTATTTCATCAATTAAAAAGAATTTACTTCCTACTCTTCCCACCCTTTACACCTATAAAATCTACAACACACAAATATAATTAATTACACAATTACCAACATTAATTACAAATTAATTAATTAAAATTAATTAACAACCAATCATTAATTCATAAATTAAAAATACATTTCTTCCCATCATTTACACCTATAAACACCACAACACACACCTAAAATTAATTGCACAATTACCATAATTAATTACCTATTAATTAATTAAAATTAATTAACAACCAATTAATTATTAATACATTCATTTACACATTTAACACTATAACATCTCAATTAAACAACTATTGATAAATAAAAATTAATCAATACATTAAATGGAATTAAATTACTTTCCACCCTATTACCCTATAAACCCACAACCCGCTACGTAAAATAAAAATGCAAAAAAAAATGTTTTAAAAATAATAAATTTAATATAATTAAATTACTTCCCACCCTGTTCCCCTATAACTCCACAACCCGCTACGGAACTAAAAACGCAAAATTCAAAAAAAAAAAGTGTAATATATTTAAATTACTTCCCACCCTATTCCCCTATAAACCCACAACCCGCAACAGGACTAAAAGCACAAAATTCAAATTAAAAAAAATTAATAACTACTAAAAATTTAACACATATATTAAAAATACAAACAAATGTTATACAAAAAAATACATCACATACATATAAAATATATACTAAAATACATAACAATAATAAAAAACGATGGGGGATATTCTCAAGAACGTGTGATAATTATCGCAAAATTAGCTTAACGCAACTTTGCACATCGCAGTCTATCGCGGGAAAATAACACCGTGTTAACGTTGTATTCTCAACCCGGCAGCACCATGCGATAGTCTCACGATAACGCGCCAAATGACCACGTTAAAATTAATGCGACGCCGAAAAAATGCGAAACACGAACGCGAAAAAAGTTGCGATGCCCCAAATCGCGATACAAAAATCAGCGATAACCAGCGACAGGCCTGCAATTCCCACGCGTCATGCGGGAAAATGCACTATAAAAGCAGAAAAAAAAAAAAAACTACGTAGCACCATGGATGCACCCGGACCGAGTGCAGAGGACAACGTGAACCCCACAAGCCCCACAGACGACCAGCAAGGAACCTCGGGGTCGGGGAAGGTCAAGGAGAAGAGGAAGAGGAAGACGCGGTTCAGTCTGCAGGAAAACAGGATCATAGTTACGGAGGTGATAGAACACTACCAACAACTGTTCCTCACCTCCAACGTGTCATTGGCAACAAAGACGCAAACATGGCAGACTATCTTGGACCATGTGAATGCAGTTGCAGCATTGAGGAGGACAATGGAACAGGTCAAGAGGCGCTGGAATGATGTGAAGGGCAAAACCAAGAAGAAACTCGATGCCAACATGAAAGCAGCAACGCAGATTGGAGGTGGGGGTCCAGTGGCACACCAGGAGCTGGATGACATGGAGAAAATGGTGGCCACAGTCATCAGTCGGGATACGGTGCCAGGAGTAGTGGATCCGGACACTGCTCAACATGACCTGACACAACATCAACAGGGTGAGTACCGACCAGGGACTGGGGGGACGGGGGGAGATGGGCACAATGGCACACATGCAAAATTAAGTATTTTATTTAAGAAATTTGTTAAGCGCACAAATACCCTTGGGTGTCTCGGCGCTATGGACGGCTAGGTAGAGAAGGACTAGAGGTAGGTGATTTATTGATTGAATAGCCAGGTTTTTAAGTGTTTACGGAAGGACAACAGAGTGGGAATGGTCTTAATGTGAAGGGGGAGTGTGTTCCATAGTCTAGCAGTGGCGACAGTAAATCTTCTATCGCCCCAAGAGATTTTTTTGGTTCTGGGGACAGTTAGCAAGTTTGCTGCTGAAGAGCGTAAGGGTCTGGATGGCCTGTAGGAGCATAGAGTTCTCTTGAGGAACTCAGGTCCTGTGTTGTGAATTGCCTTATAGAGCACACTGCACACTGCACACCCACAATGACTCTGGATCATGTCCCTGATCTCCTTGGCATACTGCAGCACACATAGAAACAGCAAGTAGGCCCCCGTCAACAATGTGCCCGGAGGGGGCCCTCCCCACACATCACTAATCTCACAACAAACCCATACACATGTGCTGAACCCAGCAAAGCTGTGGGTCCGTGAGCCACACTGACAATGCAAGTAACACTGCATGACGGTTAGCATGGCTGCAGTCCAATTATCATGACATGGTGCACGCCACAACACTGAGGTGACTGAGTGTGGACCACATCCGGAAAGGAGCAGGTCACACTCTGACACATCCACGTGCACAAACAACCCCTGAGGTCAACAACACATCTGCGGACAAACCATGCCCAAGAGTCACAACTCGACCAAGAGCCCAATTTACCCAAGTCTGCAACATCTCAGCACTGTAGAAGCACAGAAGTCAAAGGCACACCGCCTGAAAGGGATAAGGGGCAGCCAAATCAGAGCTGCAGGGGCGACTCACCCACAATGCAGCACACACACATAAGAATAAGAGCACCTCAACATTGACAACAATGTGGTACAAACTGCAACACTTTCACAACAGAACACAGGACACAACTGGTGCTGCATGTGTGTACAAAATGGTAAATCACATCTGGCATACCAGGAAACTGTGAGATGACAATGTACGAGTACAACCTCACATCCGTGATGTAGTACAAATGTCCACTGTCCCGCATCAAATAGGCATCTCCTCACAAACAGTCACAATGTACATTGTCAGGCAGTCTGTATGTAAACTCCGCCAATGCGTCAACATACATGGAACACACTGTGAAACTGCATCTCTCCTTTACATTGCAGAGGGACAATCAACACCTCCTGTAGAGCAGACCCTACATCACGTCAGTGATGATGGAGACGACCCCCAGGACATCGACTACGATGAACTCCAACGGTTCGTGGACAACCTCCGCACCCCACCTCCAGTAGCAGGGCAGCCCAGCACCATCGAGGTGATCCCACCCCCTGCACAGACCACACAGCAGGAAGCATCCACCACCACGTCTGGCTCCCAGCACCTCACCGAAGAACACATGCCGTTCCAACACCGTGTGTTAGACTGCCAGAAGGAGCTGGCTGAACAGGTGCGGGTGGGGTTCGACCTCATGGCAGCCAAACTGGATGCCATACGTGGGTGTCTAAATCCCATCAGGGACCACTTACACTCCCTAACGGACACCCACAGTCCACCCCATGCCCTCCAACAATCCATGGCTGGCGTCGCTGGAATCATGACTCGGAGACAACAACAACTGTCTAGTCACAGTGGCTACAGCGATGTCATCCGTGATTAGGGAAACATAAGGAGGGTCATGGAGAACTTGGAGCGGATGCAGGCGCAAAGAACGGCTACCACGGCTGCACACGAGAAAGCTGTAGATGGGATCTTCCATGCCCTGCAGATCCTCATCATGGGAGTGATGCCACAAGACATTGCGCAGATGAATGCTGCTGCTACTTCTACATCCACATCTCCGGCCCCTGATGTGTCAGTGTCACACAGTGCTGCAAACCAAACACCACCACCCACATGTGAGGCACATGAAACGTCAGAGGACGAAGATGAAGATGAATCTGCCTTAGTGGTAAGGAGGAAGCAGTAGCATTCATCTCCGCCATATGGCTTGTTTCTGCTTGGGTCTGCCCTCTGCATCATGCCCTGGAATAACACCTTCCACTGTCCCCTGACACACTCTGCGCCACTAACCTTGGGCCTCGACATGGACTGCCATATTTTGTATGCTCAACAATGACACAGCAATCAGCCTGCGGACTGGACTCTTCCCCTTCCGAGTAACTTGCCAATGCCTAAAGCACTCTGGCTGGCCCTCCACGGGGCAACATTGTAAAGTGTTGTCTGCATGGCCCAGTACTAAGACAGCTTCAACACTCCACTGAACGTGAATAATACATTCTAATACACACAGATGTGTCATGTCTATGATTAATCAAGTATGAAAGCATGGACGAATGTAGGGGCAGTGATTCCCCCTTACGTCCATGTAGCTCATGTTGTGGGACTTGAGTCACAGGGTGCATCCCTGCATCATGGTGGTACATATTTGACCCCAAAAGAAGCCCTGTTGTGAATTGTAGGTCACAAATGACAGCCTATATGTAATGATTAGGGACACATGTGAAACGCTGATGAGTGGGATTCCGTACTATCTTTGACACACAGAAATGGCATTTCGAATACGTGACACCCTAAACAGCCTCTCTGTACAGAGGTGACACACCCACCATCTATTTCCAATTTATGAGATTGTTAGCACTACATGTTGCACTTACACTTGTCAGAGTGATGTGCTTGTACAGAGGAGTAACATGCACACAGGGAATGTGTGTTGTAATGAATTAATTTGCACATGCTGTGCCTGTGGTCATTTTGTACTGTCCCATGATTGCTAAGGACTGTGACAATGTGACGTGCTCATGTGAAGAAATTGTCAATGATGGTGTTCATACGGGCTATTCCTGCTGCTGCTGCAGTGGGGTGTGGTCCACCTGCCTCATCTTCCTCATCATCGTCCGGTGCATCTGGCACTTGTAACCATGGGGCATTGGTGCGTATACATATGTTGTGTAACACACAACGTGCAACGATCATCTTGCACACGATGCCTGGGCTGTAGAGGAGCCTTCCACCTGTGATGTCCAGGCACCTGAAACGTGACTTCAACACGCCAAATGTGCGTTCCACGATGCCCCTGGTGCGTTTGTGGGCCGCATTGTACTGCCTCTGGGCCTGTGTGTTCGGGGTTCGGAGGGGTGTCATCATCCAAGGGCAGAGTGCATATCCTTGATCACCTGTGACAGTGCAGAGACATGAGTCAAAAGTTGGTTCTGCATGATGTGTTGGCAGGCTCACTAGTTCATTGGTGTGTGATATGTGTGACTTAGTGATTCCTGTTTGACAGGTACTGCTTGTAGCAAATGAGCGGCATCAATGTGTATTACGTAGCCTCACTGCTGCTCCTCCCTCCCCCCACGCCTATTTACTAGTGTGCGCAGCGCGGTTGCATCACTTGCACTCCTACGGCACACCATTGTCATGCCTGTCTGCGCATGTCCACAAGCCTGACAACGACACTGTGATGTTGTGCGTTGAAGGTGGGCGGCCACGTGTGTGTAGGCCTATGGTAAGGATAGGGCGGACACAGATGTAGAGTTCATGGCTGGCTGAACTCCCGATGCGGTTGAGGGTAGACCTTTGGCCTATGCTGCGTGCTGCGGTAATAGCGACAAACACAACAGTTGGCATGTATGATCCCGGACCTCGAGCGGGCTTGCGCTCCTTCATTCATCCCTTCGGCCGAGCCCGCACTCTGGGGGCATGCTACATCGCAACATTGTCCATTGCGGGATGGGTGGTGCCGACACTACAACAGAGACACACGCATTAGTTACTTCCTTGGCAAGGCCAACACTTAGCAACGCCCAGACTCACGGGCTGATTATCCACACCCCTACGCTGGACTGTCGTATGCCAGCCCACTCCGCTTACGCTTACAGGGGGGTACAACACAGCTACATGTCCCAGGTCTTCCCCACTGCCTGAGGTGACATGGTTGCGTCCGCTGTACACAGCACAATGTAATGTGGTAGGTCCTGGGGCCCTCATGCATACATAATGACCACACGGACACACTTAGTTTGTGGAACTGGCTACGGGCACGTGCGCCTGGCCCCTTTTATTGCCGGGGTCACATGTCCAGTGACGCCTGTGCTGAATGGGTGTGGGGTGAGTGTAAGCCAGCCCTCAGGGAGTGGTTGGTGCTAGCAACAACTACAACAGTGATCAGACAATCAGAAGTTCAAAGTTCAAACAGCAAGGGTCCATGACTTGAGCTGCACAGAGTTAGTGGCCCCGGATGCACTGCGGCCGGCATAGGCACACCGCCACGGGACGGTGACTTGCGGTGCACTGAGGTAGGGCCACAAAAGCTGTGCGGGTCCTCGTCGATGTCGAAGCTGAATGTCGCGGATTGTTTCGGGGGACAGTGGAAGGTGTTCTACCAGGGCATGATGCAGAGGGCAGAACCAAGCTGAAACAGGCAATATGGAGGAGATGAATGCTACAGACTCATGTTTAACACCAAGTCAGTACCAGCCACATGATGATGAAGACAACCCCCAGGCCATAGACTCAGACGCCACCAAAGTTCAACCAGTGAGTGTCCATGATTTTCGGTGCACAGAGTTAGTGGCACCAGAGCTGAAAGGGGATGCAGTCTGCGATGAGGCGTGTACAATGGTATGAACTCTGCCATTAACAAATCAAGACTCAGTTCCAAATGTGTGACCTACTTGACCGCAGTGTAGGCCGAAGGCAGTAGTCAGCAAGGGCCCACAGACACGTGTCGGCTTGCGATGCACAGAGTTGGTGGCACAAGATCGAAGGGAGTACAGTGATATAAATGCTGCAATTAACATATGAACTCGGCCATCATGAAATCAAGACTCAGTTCCAAATGTGTGACCTACTTGACCGCAGTGTAGGCCTAAGGCAGTAGTCAGCAAGGGCCCACAGACACGTGTCGTTGGCTTGCGATGCACAGAGTTGGTGGCACCAGATCGAAGGGAGTACAGTGATATAAATGCTGCCATTAACATATGAACTCGGCCATCATGAAATCAAGACTCAGTTCCAAATGTGTGACCTACTTGACCGCAGTGTAGGCCGAAGGCAGTAGTCAGCAAGGGCCCACAGACACGTGTCGTTGGCTTGCGATGCACAGAGTTGGTGGCACCAGATCGAAGGGAGTACAGTGATATAAATGCTGCAATTAACATCGGCGATAAGTCCTTGAGAATATGCCCCATAGTTGTTAAAAATATCGGGGCATATTCTCAAGGACTTATCGCCGAGTTAGCGGCACTTTTTCACAGCCAAAGTGGCGATAGATTTATCGCCCTATTCACACGCAGGTGCTAACAGCCGATATCGCCAGTTATCCTGCGATAGCAGCCGCAAAAAACATCGCCATGGATGACACCGGCAACTAACGCTAATGAGATGCAGAGTAGGCGTTCCTGTGCAAAAAGCCGCGATAACACCACTTCGCAATATTCTCAACAACCAGCCAGATCGGCGTTAAGAGCCCAAAACAGGCGATAAGGCGCGTTAGCAGCAGGGATTTAACACCTGCTCTTACCTGGTGTTAAGTCGGATGACAACCTGCACCATAAAAGGGAGCCCAGACCAGAGCCACACCTGAAGAACAACAGATGCCATGGAGCTACTGATCAAGCAGCCCGGAGCCCCAAGAGGGCCACAACACCCACCGCCACCACACCCAGGCCCGCCACCCCCCCGGACGCCCCCCCGGACTACCACAGAGGCAGCGCAGACAAAGACAGCGGACCTTCAGAAAACGCACCAGCCTCACAGACTTAACACCAGAGGATGTCATTGCCCACTACAGGCTCAAAAGGACAACCATCCTCCGCATCCTGACCATCATTGCCCACAGGCTCATGGTACCAACACAGCAGACAACCAACATCCCTCCGCAGACAAAGCTGCTGGCTGTGCTGCACCTGTTGGCCTCTGGTACCTTCCAACCAACAACTGCCAGAGTCAGAGGAGTCTCACAGCCAGCCCTATCCAAGTTCCTCACACCTGTCTTGGATGCCATCATCAGCTTGGTACACCAGCACCTTTACTTCCCACACACTGCGCAGGAACAGCTGGAGACCAAGCAAGGCTTCTACGCCATAGCTGGCTTCCCGCACGTGTTGGGGGCAATCGACTGCACACATGTACTCCGCGCGCCCCCTGCCGCCACTGCACACAGTTACCGCAACAGGAAGCACACGCATTCCAACAATGTGCAGGCAATAGTGGACCACCTGGGACTCTTCACCAATGTCGTCGCCAACTACCCAGGCAGTGTGCATGATTCCTTCATCTTCCGACAGTCCATCATTAACCAGCGCTTTGAGGCTGGCACCTATGGGAATGCATTGCTCATTGGTAAGTACCAGATGAACACACCACACACCTCAACTCCACAGTCATGCAACTCACGACTCTGGGAATGCACACATTACAAACTCACATACAACATGCCAAACAACATGCCCACCAACCAGACACGACAGCACAACTTACTGTGGTAACCTGGGCTAGCCATGTACACAAGCCATCAACGGCATGGCACCTCAGCCACACAATAGCAGAATGTGGGAAAAGGTGGGAACCAGGCATGTGCGAAGGAGGCAAGTGACCCATGAATGAGAATGTACACAATGCCAAGTGTGGCGTGGATGTGCTGGCCAGACTGCAGTATGCAGACCACAGACATGTCAATGTCGACATATACTGCTGGTGTTTGGAGTGTAGTGGACAGTGGACGCAACCATGTTACCCCAGGCAGTGGGGAAGATCACCGAAATGTATCTTGTTACGTCCCCCCCTGTAAGCATGAGTGGAGTGGGCTGGCCCGGCGTACGCCAGGCCAGCGTAGGGGTGTGAATAAAAAGCCCGTTGCTCTGGGCGTGGTTCTCTTCCAGAATGGCCAACGTGTCTGCCAGGGCGGCGCCCCTCAGCCCACCACGAGGCCGACGCCGTGAGCGGCGGTGCCTGCGATCCTGTGCGCCTGCTGCACCCCAGGTCCCCAGACCCGTCTTGGCCGCCCCAGCGCAACCAGGCCTCACTGCTTACCTGCCGACACCGGCGTGTGTCAAAGAGGGCCCACCACGTGCCATTGCAAGCTCCAAGCCCGAGGCCCGCGACCTTGGCAGCCTCCTCAGACCATCACGGCCTCTGCGACACAGGCCCCCAGCACTCCTTTCTCGTTGACGTACTCCACCGCTGCCTCCGGCCTACACTGTGGTGAAGTAGGTCACACATTTGGAACTGAGTCTTGATTATTCAATGGCCGAGTTCATATCATTGTACGCAAGGAGAGGAGTAAGAGGAAGATGCGGTTCAGTCCGGAGGAAAAAAGGATCATCGTTATGGAGATGATCTAACACTACCAACAACTGCTCTGGTGCCACTAACTCTGTGCATCGCAAGCCAACGACACTTGGCTGTGGGCCCCTGCTGACCGCTGCCTCCGGTCTACACTGCGGTCAAGTAGGTCACACATTTGGAACTGAGTCTTGAATTTTTTTATGGCAGAGTTTATACCATTGTACAGGCCTCATCACAGACAGCATCCCCTTTCAGCTCTGGCGCCACTAACTCTGTGCCCCGAAATTCATGGACACTCTCTGGTTGAACTTTGGTGGCGTCTGAGTCTATGGCCTGGGTGTTGTCTTCATCATCATGTAGCTGATACTGACTTGTAGTCAGTCTGTAGCATTCATCTCCTCCATATTGCCTGTTTCTGCTTGGTTCTGCCCTCTGCATCATGCCCTGGAAGAACACCTTCCACTGTCCCCCGAAACACTCCGCGACATTCACCTTCGACATCGACGAGGACCCGCTCAGCTCTCGTGGCCCTACCTCAGTGCACCGCAAGTCACCGTCCTGTGGCGGTGTGCCTGTGCCGGCCGCAGTGCATCAGGGGCCACTAACTCTGTGCAGCTCAAGTCATGGACCCTGTCTGATTGAATATTGGATGGCCTCTGAGTCGATGGCCTGGGGGTCATCAACGCCATGTGTCTGTGGCCCTGCGCTGACCGCTGCCTCCGGCCTCAACTGCGGTCCACCAGGGCTCACACATCAAATCGAGTACTGACCTGCCCGGACGTCGCATCACCGCTGGCTGCACACGCCACCACCGCCAGGACCACCTCCAACCAACAACTGCCAGAGTCGAAAGAGTCTTACAGCCAGACTATCAGAGTAGCTCACACCTGTCTTGGATGCCATCATCAGCTTGATACCCTGCTCAGCTCTTCAGCTGCCACTAACTCAGTGCACCACAACTCATGGACCCTTTCTGATTGAGTCTTGTGCTGTGGACAGCTCATGCAACAATGTCACCTCAGGCAGTGGGGAAGACCTGGGATGATGATGAGGAAGATGAGGCAGGTGTAACACACCCCACTGCAGCAGGAATATCCCAAAGGGACACAATCCTAGACAATTTCTTCACATGAGCACGCTCAGCACTGGTGCCCCTACCTCAGTGCACTGCAACTCACGGACCCTTCTGATTGAATATCGGGTGACCTCTGTACTTGCTCCGGCTACCACCATGATGCTTCGCAGTTGTTTGTGTTATGTTGGTGTTTTCTGTTTCCACTTTAATAGTGATCACTGTTCAAGTTGTTGCCAACACCAACCACTCCCTGAGGGCTGGCTCACACTCACCCCACACCCATCCAGCACTGGTCAGGTGACCCTGGTAATGAAAAGTGGCCGGGCGCACGTGCCCGTAGCCAGTTCAACTAACTATCAAAGTGTGTCCGTGTGCTCATTACGTATGCATGATGGCCCCGGGCCCTACCACATTACATTGTGCTGTGTACAGCGGACGCAACCATGTCACCTCAGGCATGTAGCCTCATGTAGCTTTGTCGTCCCCCCTTTATACATAAGAGGAGTGGACTGGGCCGGAGTACGCAAGTACAGCGTAGAGGTGTGAATGATTATCCCGGGGCTCTGGGCATGGTTCAGTACTGGAAATGTGCAAATGCGTGTGTCTCTGTCACAGTGTGTGTGTCCGTTGGGGAGTGTAAGTGGTCCCTGATGGGAATTAGACACCCACGTATGTAATCTAGTTCGGCTGCCATGAGGTCGAAACCCACCCGCACCTGTTCAGCCACCTCCTTCTGGCAGTCTAACACCTGGCCTTGGAATGCGATGTGTGCTTCGGTGAGGTGCTGGGAGCCAGCCGTGGTGGTGGGTGCTTTCTGCTGTGTGGTATGTGCAGGGGGTGGGGTCTCCTCGATGCAGATGGGCTGCCCTGCTCCTGGAGGTGGGTTGCCTAAGATGTCCATGAGCTGTTGTAAGGCGTCGGTGTCGAATGTGTGGAGATCCTCTTCATCATCACTGATGAGTTGTCTGGTCTGCTCTGCAGGAGGTGTTGATTGTCCCTCTGCAATGTGAAGGGGAGATGCATTTTAACATTGTGTTGACATGTATGTTGACGCATTGTTCAAGTTTACATACAGACTGCATGACAATGTACATTGGGACTGTTTGGGAGGAGCTGACTATTTGATGCGGGACAGAGGACATTTTAACTACATCACAGATGTGAGGTTGTACACGTACATTTTCATCTCACAGTTTTCTGCTATGCCAGATGTGATTGGCCAGTTTCTACGCACAAGCGGAACCAGTTGTGTCCTCTGTTCTGTAGTGAAAGTGTTGCACTTTGTACCACATTGTCGTCAATGTTGATGTGCTGTTATTGCTATGTGTGTTTGCTGCATTGTGTGAGAGTCACCCCTGCAGCTGTGATTTTGCTGCCCCTTATCCCTTTGAGGCGGTGTGCCTTTGACTTCTGTGCTTCTACAGTTCTGAGATGTTGCATACTTGGCCAATTTTGGCTCTAGTTCGGATTTTGGACTCTTGGGCATGGTTTATCCGCAGATGTGTTGTTGACGTCAGGGGTTGTTTGTGCACGTGGATGTGTCAGAGTGTGACCTGCTCCTTTCCGGATGTGTTCCACACTCAGCCACCCCAGTGTCGTGGCGTGCACCATGTCATGATAATTGGACTGCAGCCATGCCATTCGTCATGCAGTGTCACTTGCATTGTCATGGTGGCTCACAGACACGCAGCTTTGCTGGTTTTGACACGTGTGCATGGGTTGGTTGTGAGATTGGTGCTGTGTGGGGAGGGACCCCTTTGTGCCCATAGTGGACGGGGGCCTACTTGCTGGTTGTATGTGTGCTGCAGTGTGCCAAGGGGATCAGGGACATGATCCAGAGTCATTGTGGGTGTGCAGTGTGCTCTACTTAAGTGTGCATGTCTGCCATTGTGCCCATCTCCCCCCGTCCCCCCAGTCCCTGTTCGGTACTCACCCTGGTGCTGTTGTGTCAGGTCATGTCGAGCAGTGTCCAGACCTCCAACTCCTGCCACCGTCTCTCCACTGATGACTGTGGCCACCATTTCCTCCATCTCATCCAGCTCCTGGTGTTCCGCTGGACTGCCACCTCCAGTCTGCATTGCTGCCTGATGGTTGTCAGCGAGTTTCTTCTTGGTTTTGCGGTTCGCATCATTCCAGCGCCTCTTGACCTCTCCAATTGTCCTCCTCCTCACTCCGACTGCATTCACCTTGTCCAGGATGGACTGCCATATTGCATTTTTATTTGCCAATGACACGTTGGAGGTGACGAACAGTTGTTGGTGGTGTTCTATCACCTCCGTGATGATGATCCTGTTTTCCTGCGGACTGAACCTCGTCTTCCTCGTCTTCTTCTCCTTGCCCTTCCGTGACCCCGAGGTCCCAGGCTGGTCCTCCGGGGGGCTTGTGGGGTTCTGGTCGTCCTCTGTACTTGCTCCGGCTTCCTCCATGGTGCTACGCAGTTTGAATTATTTTGTTTGTGTTTTTCGGTGCTTTTATAGTGCATTTTCCCGCATGACGCGTGGGAATTGCAGGCCTGTCGCTGGTTATCGCAGATTTTTTTATCGCGGTTGGCCACATCGCAACTTTTTTCACGTTCGTGTTTCACGTTTTTTCGGCGGCGCGTTAATTTTAACGCGGTCATTTGGCGCGCTGTCGTGAGACTATCGCATGGTGCCGCCGGGTTGAGAATACAACGTTAACACGGTGTTATTTTCCCGCGATAGACTGCGATGTGCAAAGTTGCGTTAAGCTAATTTTGCGATAATTATCACACTTTCTTGAGAATATTCCCCTATATTTTTGCAAACGATATTTAACACTTCAATATTTTTAAAAACAATGGGGCATATTCACATGCTCCTATCGCCACGGGAACGTCACTTTTTTTGACGTTCCCGTGGCGATAGGGCCAGAGCCCTATTCTCAAGGCAGCGTTAACTCATTTAATGTGGCTTAAAGCCACGTTAAGTGGCTTAACGCTGCTAAACTTAGCGTGTAAGGGGGCGTGCAGTGGGTGTTGCGGTGGGCGTGCCACCGCAACACCCATTGAGTTTGACGCTACCGCCTATTATCAAGGGCAGCGATAATAGGAGGTAGCGCCAAACTTAAGATGGGGAAATTTCCCGTCTTAAGGTGGCTAAACGAGGAGAAAACCTTTATTTCTCCTCGTTTTTGCTTTTCCATGTGTGCTGCATGTAGCAGCACACATGGAAAAAGCAAACTGGCATTTTCGGTTTGTTAATATACAGGAAGGGACTCCTTCCTGTGCATTAACAAACCCCCCTGCTCGCAGACACCCTTGCGCTCTGGTGCAAGGGTGCCTGTATCGCCGTCGATGTGGGTAACGCCAGTTTGCACCACATTCTTGTGAATAGGGTGCAGACTGGCGTTTCCGAAGTGGCGGTGAGAGGCGTTAAGCCAAGGAGGCTAACGCCTCTCACCGCCACTTCTTTGTGAATATGCCCCAATATTTCTTACCTTAAGTCGATATTCTTGACAACGATATTCTTGTCCCAAGATATTAATAACTCAATATTTGTGCAACTCGATATTTTGTACTCAATATTCTGTCTCTGTACTGGATTACAGCGGCCCTTTACGGGGTGGTACAACCTTGACAGAATAAGCCAAAGAGTGCTAAGGAGGAAGCATTCAATGAAAGAGAAGCTATACAACTATGTTCCTGGAACATAAATGGGGTACACGCTAAAATACAAAATGCGTACCTATCCTCAATGTCAAGCAACTTTCAGATTATATTCCTGCAAGAAGCCTGGGAAACCGAATCATTGATGTTAGAAGGTTTTAATGGGTATTTTCAGCCGGCAATTATACAAAGCAAATATGGGCGCCCCAGTGGGGTTTAGCAATATTTATAGCAATTGATTTAAAATTTGTCTTAAATGATAAGAACATTCTAATAGCAAAATTACAGTATGTGGAAAAAAAGAAATTAAAAGTACTATTACTTATAAATGTATGTATACATCCTGATTTAAGAACTAGAAAGATCATGGCTACTAATCTTACTAGTATTGTACTACCGCAAATGATTGAGGACCCACCCACTGAAAATGTTATTTTGGGTGATTTTAACCTGAATGTGCTATGGCCATATACCAGAGATGATGCAGTACTACAACAGGACCCTCTATGGGCAATAACTCAACAATCATTACCCCCGGTAAAGAGTACCTTAGGAGGAGGAGAAGAAGATATACAGCCAGCATGGACATACCACGCACACGGCCACAAATCACAAATCGACTACACAATAGTATCTCTGAATTTATTCCAGAAGACATCATCCTTCCAGATTGAGAAAAAAAATGGTAGTGATCACGACCAACAAATATTGGACTTGCAGCTCCAATGTACAAGACATAAAAAATGTACAACCCTACCGGGAAAGGCGGGAACATTTAACTATAGGAGGCTGTACTGGAAAGAGGAGTCCAAAGTATTTACCAGTGTATTGGCACTCAAACTGGTTAAGGTAAACTTTGAAGGGGAATCTCTCACTGTACTTGAAAGTTGGGCGCTTTTTATAAAACAATTGGTCGCCACTTATGTATCAAAACCTTATTACAAAGAACAACCTAGTAATCAAATTGAAGCGAGACATAAAATCAAGCTATCATACGCAACTCACATTCTAAAAAGAACCTGCGCCAGATAATTGAGACAGACAAAAATATTCCAGATAATATAGCCATATGTTCCAAATTAAAAAGTATTAATTATGACCTGAGAAGGCTAATTTGGGAACAAAAACTCAATCAAAAGAAACACTCTGGGCTAAAGCACTATACGCAAGTGAAAAGAACAAGTAAAGATATTTCTGGAAATTGATAAATGGCCTATCAAGAGTTAGCAAAACAGCTGTATTGTCTATATTTAGTGAAGCGGTCTGGATAGGATTCTTAACAACGTACTTCAATAGTAACCTGGAAATTACACAAAAGGATAACAGGCTTAATTGTGTAGGAATGTAGAAAAAAGAGTTTGGAAAACGAACTAGCTATAACTGAAAATCAAGTATGTAAACGAATTCAAAAACAAAAAGATGGTGCCCTGGGCCCCAACGGGATTCCATTTGCTTTATACAAAGAAAATCCTGCTCTTTGGGCAGAATACCTTACGAAACTATTCAAAAAAGCGGTCGAATCATCATCAGTACCGGAAACATGGAAGGGTTTGTTAATATAACCTATATACATAAAAAAGGAGGCTGGGCACAGCCAGTTAATTACCGATTAATTACACGAGAGATGGCAAACGTTTTGCAGGAGTCCTACTGTCAAGGCTATCTACAGGGGCAACTGAGAAGTAGATAATTCCACCCAATCAATTAGGTTTTGACGCAAGGATTGGGGACAGCAACTAATTTACTAGTGCTGTCAATCCTAATAGATAAACACATAGCAAAGAAGCAACCTTTTTAAATCTGCCTTCGATTATGTGCACAGGCAGTTACTTTGGGAAAAGTTGAAGAAGCAAGGAATACCATCTTCCCTTCTGAAACCGATTTAACTACTATATTCGAATACTTGGGGTAGAGTATGATCAGGTGATGGCTCATGTGTATCAAAAAAAATTGCAACTTCCTCGGGCATAAAGCAAGGGTGTGTACTTGCCCCGTGTCTATTTAACTTGTGTTTATCAGATCTAACACAATCTATGGACGAGGTGATGCTTATCCACTGAAATTAGCTGGTAGTCACATATCAAACCTGTTGTATGCAAACAATGTTATCCTATTGCGTCAAACAAAGGTAGGATTACAGCATCTGATAAATAGGAAATCAAGTTATGCCCTAGCAAAGGACACCAAGACAAAAATAATGGTAGTCAACAAAAACATAGTGACAAAGTATAAGCATAAATGGTACCTCCATAACTCTCAACTAGAGCAAGTAAGAACATATAAATACTTGGGAGTACTTTTCGATGACAAAGGATCATTTCAACCACATATTGTTGATATGCAAAGGAGAACTAATACCCTGTTGCACATGCAATTTGGAATATGCCTATAACTTCAGAATACTTAAAAAAAACTATTAATAAAATAACAAAACAACTATTGATGCATAAAGATAAAGAATCCCTTGCAAATAAACGCATGCATGGTGACTAATGAACGAGTACAAATCTGTCAAAGCACAATCATATTCAGAAACCCCATGGTCTTTAATGCTAAAAACTATTTTTTTTAAAGCACGATTTGGCCTTTTCCCAAGATCATGTCACGCAATGCCATGGCTGCGTACAACAGAACTGAACCTTGCCGATTATCTAAAAAAGGAAAAGAGAACATTATACATTTGCTTTGCATATGCCCAAAATTGAAGGAGGAAAGAAGAGCGACACTTAAGTGGCATTTTAACACCTGCGGAATACGAACTTGTAGACAAGCACATATAAGATGTCTAAAATCAAATGACATAGTTTTGAACTCTGCATTTGTAAAATCCATACTAATGATAAGAAAGAAATTGGACTCTGATGATTTGATCAAAGAGAACACATAGGACATGTTTAATAGTTAATCTGCACAATAAGATTTGCATTATTCAGATTTGCTATATTTTATAACATGGATGTTTTTTAACTAACACAATAAGTATGATTCTATCCTAAAAGTATGTTTTTTACCATAAACGTATTTGTTATTGCTTTTACATATTGTATGATTTTAAATAATCAAACAATAATATTAAATTGAATTGAATATTGAGGACATGCTGCAAGCTCCCCTAAGAATGCATCCTGCCCATTGCTTAACATTGGCTTTGTGTTTTGGAACTCACATTTTCTTGCTTTCTTTTTGCTGCCTTTATTTGTTTTAGACTCTCCAGCACTTGCTGTTTAGAATGTTGCAGTGTGTGTGCTGCCTTCTGTATAGTTACTGGTGCTCACTCAGCAGATAGGCAGTTTCTGTGGTCTCCACACACTGTTATTCTACTTCATGTTCTCGTTAAAACCTAACTTACTTTTTGTTCCAGCACCCTCATTTCATTGGCGACAGGGATAGGCAAATGACACATGCATTGTATTCTTCTCCACATTGGTATTTAACAATCCCATTAAATCCCAAGGTTTGTGGTGAAAGATTGACTGATATCGGGTTGTGGGGACCTTTGTTAAATTGACCCCTACAAGACAGGGCAGCTGTTTGATTGCAAAGACATATTGGGGACATGCTTCAATCTACCCTAGGAATGCATACCGCCTACTGCTTACCATTGGCTTTGTGTTTTGTAACTCATAATTGCTTGCTTTCTAATTGCTGGCTTTATTTGTTTTAGGCTGTCCAGCATGTGCTGTTTAGAATGTTGCAGTGCATGTGCAGCATTATGTATGTTTACTGGTGCTCACTCAGCGGCAAGGCAGTTTCTGTGGTCTCCACATGCTGCCATTCCACTTCATGATCTGGTTGTGTTCCAGTACCCTCATTTTATTGGCGACATGGATAGGCAAATGACACTTTTATTTTGCTGGCTTTATTTGTTTTTGGCTGTCCAGCATGTCTTTGTTCTTCTCGTGGAGCACAGCCTGATTGTAACATCTCTTACTGACTCCTTCTATTCTTCCACAAAAGCTTGCTTACTTGGAGCTCTTTTTTCTTTTTCATGAGGCATTCCAAGAGAGTATTCAGTTGTCTCTTCCAAAAATGTAGACGCCACAAAATTTTACCTCAACCAGAATGCCCACATTCACTGGATCAGAGACGATGTTAAACCTCAATTTCATGAGGCAAATTTTCCCTGCATTAAGGCACCCCCAAATGCATCTAAATTAGAAAAGTACAATCAATTTAATGAATGGGCCCACTCAATAACTGAGTTCTAGATCAATGGAAAACTTTAACAGTTTTATTACAGAATTAAAAAATGAAGCAGTACACAGTCAATGCCATGAAGGCTCTTAATGGAAATTTTACAGAGAATGCAATTTTTTTTAATTATTCTAACTCCAAAATGGCAGCAAAACCGGAAGAATAATGGACAGCTTCCCTAGTAGAACAGGAAAGTTTTCTGGCTGACCCCGTAAAATTGACGGTTTGATACATTTTTTTTCTCACGAAATTACAAATCTGCAGTCTCACTACAGTGTGAGAAATTGTAGCAGCTCATCAGCAAATCAGAGCACAGGAAAAATAAACATCATATTGCCTTAACATCTAAGCATTAACCCCCTACATGAAAAATAATTCAGCATTCTCTATGCTAATGTTGTCAAGAGATGCTAAAAACAAAACTAGATACATGAACAATAATGTGTTATTTGAATGAATAAGCCACTGTTAACAAACAGAAAGATCTTGCAAATGCTGTGAGTTGTTAGATCCAACATCCTTCGAATGGTATTCATCCAAACTTTTTGCCTTCACTCATCATTTTATGCCTTTTTAACCTGGCAAAAAAACCTTTTTCCAGGCCTAATCCTTCCTTTTTAATACAAATAAATCACCCCTAAGGTAGACAAGAAAAGGCTCATAGAGCAGGGTGCCTTGTATTTAAAAAGCTGGGTGTGTGAGTTTATGTTTTACATGTCCTGGTGGTGAAAAACTCCTAAATTAGTTTTTTCACTACTGCGAGGCCTCTCTCTTCCATTGGCTAACACGGGGATACCATATTACATTTATAAGTGATAACATTTGATTGGGAACAGATGGAGATATGCTGTTTAGACTCAAACAAATTGTAATTGAAAATCCTCTTTAACTGTAAAGCTGCATTTCAAGTCACAATTCTGAAAATGCCACTTTTTAGAAAGTTAGCATTTTGTGGCAATTTCTTGTCCTAACCATTTGTGCCTTCTGCCAGTACTGTGGGTCACATGACGGCTATTGGGGTTTGTGTATTCCTTCCAGACAGTGACACAAAAGTTGATTAGGTGTGTACAGGATGGGCCATCCAGCCAGGGTGGCTGGGGGCAGACCTGTACTGAACCCTAATTAAATTTCAAAGCCTCCTGCACATGCAAAGGAACCTGACTCTAGTCTTGCTCATCTCCGAGGTCTTGGAGCCTTGACAGGGGAAGGGAAGAACTTTCCAGAATTAGATGTGTGTGTAGTACAGGGACGCCTCCACTTCAAAGGTTGTCACCAGGTATAAATATTGGACCTCCAGAGCCACTCTACAGTGCACTCCTGGACCTGTGGGCATTACAGAAGAAGGACAGCATTGTTTCCCAGAGGACGAGGCCTGCCTTGTTTACCAGAGGACTGTCCTGCTGCTTGAGGCCTGCCTTGTTTGCCAGAAGACTGCCCTGCTGCTTGAGGCCTGCCTTGTTCCCCAGAGGACTATCCTGCTACTTGATGCCTGCCATGCTCTCTGAGAAGGAAGACTGGGCCTTCCCCCTTCATCCCAGGCTACCTGAGTGACTCTACGGGTCAGTTGGCTGACCTCCTGTCTGAGCTACATGGGCACACAAGCTCCAGAGGCCTCCTTGCAACTGTCCAGCTGACCTGCTGTAACTGGACCTCCAACTGGACTTGCCTGAGACCTGCTGGCATAAGCTAGAGTGAGTCCCTGTCCCCAAGAGTTACCACTCCAGGTCCTGGACCTTTGGCTGGCCTCAGAGTGCACTCCTGTACAAGAAAAGGTGAAATCCTGAAGTTTTGTGCTCTTCATAACCGCGTACGGGATCATTCTCGCTGATACTCAGCCACCTGTGATGATCGCCAATGTGAAGCTCCGGTGAACACGCCTCTTCCCACTACTTGAATGGCCAGCAACGATCGGCAACAAGAGATATGCACTTTGCACTACAGCAACGACAGTCTGCAGGGACCGCCAATGCAAAGCTCCAGCAATGACCATCTGTGACCGCCGACCAGATCTTCGTGCTACAGCGCTGACCGTCCACGATGCCAGGCTTGTTTTATGCGCTACAGCGACTACCATCCGTATTGCTCTCCATGCTCCTTCACAGCCTCATCCACCTCGAACATAACTCTTCATATCGGACTTTGAGAAGATAACTTTTTCAGCAAGACTAACCTGGTCCCTATATCTGACCTGTTCTTCATCACGGTCGGACTGAACTTGTGACTTTCCCCCAGTCTAGCACAACCAGATGACCATGAGTGGCACTTTCTGCTTTTAGACACTGTACGTACCTAAAGGTTTGAAATTGAATATCTTGAGTTCTACTGATTGAATTTTTGTCATTCTAGTATTATTTTATTTATTTAAATTTACTTTATTTTTAGGTTGAGCATTCGAGACCTCTTGTATATACTTTAGTATATACTTCTTTGTGGCTTAAAGCCCGCCTACTACTCTTCATTTGTTTGTTTCAGTGTCCTTTAAAAATCCTTGCTTGCTAGTGGTCAATGCTTCCTCTTTGACCTGCTTTTTTGTCTTTCTTTCCTTCCACAGAGCAGGGACCAAGTACTGTATCATTACGCTTCGGTTGTTTATCTGTTGTTTGGGGGACTGTTTTTTTCTTGGTTTCTTGCACGTGTTACTGTTTGACTGTGTTCAGCTTCATCCCGTAGCTGCTTAAACTTTGAATGCAGCATTTGTCCCTCCCCCCTTCTCCCATGTCTGCATGCCCAACCCCATCTACGCATTGCTTTTTAAAATTGTGTTTCCAATGCTGTTCTGCCAGGTTTCCGTGGAGCACATGAGGCATTGCAGCCCCTCCCACTACCCCTTGTTTTCTCTTTCTGTTGAGGCCCCTTTAAGAAACAGGTAAACAAAGCTCAACCCCCCAGCACCACTTCACTGCCACATTTGGATTATGTTTTTCTATATGCATTATCGTCATCGCACTGTCTCCATTCTAGGACAGATCATGTGCTAAGCAAGGGGAGTACTGTTCTGGTTGCCAAGGCTGCTGCTCTGTGAGCATACCACGGATGCTTGCCAGGGTGTACGCGCATTGTGCGACGAGTTGGGAGGGGACAGCATGCGCAGTGTGGGATCGAGAGAGGAGCATGAATGGGTCAAAATGGCAGATACTGTGGAGGTAGGAGGGGGCAGGCAGGAAAACGGTCCATAGAGGGGAAGTTGGGAGGTGGACCTGGAATGTGTGGCAGGAAATTCCAGTGAATTGATGCGGGAAAGTATAAGACTTTTGGAGTAGAGATATCTGAATACACGAAGTACAGAAAATAATAGAGTCACTTCGCTTCAAGGACTGCCTCAACTTTTCTATTCATGATCAAGGTTTTGACAATCATTGTTCAGCGTGTCCTGGTTGAGGTTTGGCAGCCCTAGCATTGTAGCTTGATGGTTCTTGGAATATTGCCTGGTTATCCAAGCGACAAACCTGTAGAACCTGGTCTGATCCTGGAAACAACCAGAAAGAAACACTGTCAGTCTACTCACTACATGGGAAAGTGGCCCTGTTTTTAGGTCTGGTTTTCATATGTGGTCCCTTGCCTGGATGGGCACATGGGTCACACATACCTTTCTAACAAGACATGCTGATGCTATGTAAGCTTAACCCACTCTGTGTCTCACTCCCCTTTGTTCCATTTCTTCCTCAAATGCAGCTGTTCTCGAGTGAAGAGGATGCCTCTCATCATCACACACAACACCAAAACACCTCTGTAAAGTTCAGTGAAAACGCACAAAGCAGATGAAAGATAAGTAATGTTTATTTCCAAGTGTAATAAAATGGCCCACTGGTGAAGAACAATAAAACGCTCCATATATCCACCCTTGTCCAACCAAGCATGGCGTATGTAGTGGACCACTGATTCAGCAAAAGTGCATTGGTCCTTCTCCAGGGCTATGAAGCTCTGTGTAATGGCATGTAGAATAGAGTACACTTCAACTCCCTTTTGTGTGAATCTTTTTCTGAAATCATCTGCCCCTATTCTCAAGTTTTCCCCTACACGATTTGCAGTCCTAGCATGTTTTTCTTATATGGGCAGTTTATGATGGGACATTTCTGTGCCCAGAAACTGGTGGTTGATTGAAAGGTGAATCGCCACTCTTGTGATAGAGTGTGAGAAAGTGGGTGAGTGATGAGGAGTCGGGTTAAGGAGACCATTGTTTTTGAGTGTCCCGGGTCTATCGAACTCCAGTCCAGGGCCCAGAAATGCCTTTTTGGAGGTTGTTGACCAGCCAATTGTGATTTATAGACTTTTTTGTTTACAAAATGTAAATTTTTATTATGATCTCTAGTCAAAAATAAACATAGGGGCATATGTACAAGCCCCTATTGCCACCACAACTTCACTTTTACAGACGTTGTGGTGGCGATAGAAGCTGCGCCTTATGTACATGGCAGCGTTAAGCCACTGAACGTGGCTTAACGCTGCCTTGTACATAAGGCCCCCTTTCACGCTATGGTTAGAGTCAAAGGGGTGGGCCGTGGGTGTTGCAGTGGGCGTTCCACTGCAACACCCTTTCATTTTGACGCTGCCCCCTATGTACAAGGGTGGCGTACATAGGAGGCAGCGCCAAAATTAAGTCCAGGTAAATCCTCGTCTTAAGTTGGCGAAACGAGGAGAAATGCATTATTTCTCCTCGTTTTTGCTTTTTTCATGTGTGCTGCCTTGTGCAGCACACATGGAAAAAGCAAAATGCCATGGTTTGTTTATGTACAGGAAGGTGTCCCTTCCTGTACATAAACAAACCTCTAAAAAAAATGGCATTTTGTCACTTTCATGTGTGCTGCATGAAGCAGCACACATGAAAGTGACAGAATGGCATTTTAGGATTGTTTATGTGCAGGAAGGGACGCCTTCCTACACGTAAACAATCCTCTCCTGCACGCAGACACGCTTGCACTATGGTGCAAGGGTGCCTGCGTTGGCGCTAAGTTGCTAAACTTAGCGCCATCGCAGGGGGCAACGCAAGGCTGCACCATATTCTTGTAAATATGGTGCAGCCTTGCGTTTCAGAAGTGGAGGAGCACGGCGTTAAGCCAAGGAGGCTAACGCCATGCTCCGCCACTTCCTTGTACATACCCCCGATAGTGTTGGACTTCTAGAGGGGGATTTCGGGGTTTCAGTCAACCTCATCAAGAGTCACATGCCCGACGCCTACGGTTAATGCCCCAAAAAATTTGCATGTTTTCCAAACCCAAACAAAGTCAGACTAATGCACAGTCTGCGAATCTAGAAAAGCCTCAGGCAACAAAACTATTGTTATTAGTAAGCAATTTGTTTGAAACGCACCTTTTTTCTGCTATTAGATAGATTGATACAATTCTACACCTCCAGTGCCTAGATGGGCTGTTGGCATGGTACAAACCTAGAAATGAAGTTAACACTGGTCACTAGCTAGATGATCGGCGCTTTCCTCTACACTTGCCCCCACTCTTTGTTTTTCGCACAGGAGCATGTAAATCCTGGGACTGACCTAGATTTTTTTCCGTTTAGCTGAATAGAGATTTTATTTACATTTGAAATTCATAATCATTCCCATGGTGACGAATCTGGACAACTGCCTGTTTTTGATGACCTGCCTGAAGGCCACATTGGTCGAAATGTTGTCATTTCAGCGTTTGCTTCCCTACATGATTTGATTGATGGAGATCTAAAAAGGCAGGCTTTTTTCAGAATGAGACAGAATATCAATGCATTGATTCAGTAACTTTTAATAATGTTCTGTACGTTTAAAAATTGTTTGCTCTCTGTGGTGGGTATGCTTCTGCAGAAGTGTAAAAGTGAATTCCATGTCTAAATGCGGTCCAACTCCCTATTCCTAAGGATCTTGTCCAAAAACAACATGTCTGAGGTTCTCCTGGACTGAAGCAAACTTGGGTCTCTCATCCATGTTCCCCTTTCAGCTTCCATGTTCCCCTCCTCCCCTTGCAGATTCCCTCTTCCCCTCCTCCCCTTGCGGCTTTGTTTCTCTACAACTTTCTTTCATCCCCCCACCCTTGCAACTTCCTTCCATGTTTACCTCTGTAGCTTCTATCTCTCCTTACCCTTTCCCTCTGTGGTTTCCATGTGCCTCTCCCTGGTGCTACCATGTTTCCCTTCTTTGGCCTCCATTTCCCCTTCCTGTGGCTTTCATATTCCTCTCTTTGTCCGCTTCGGCTTCCTGTTCTACCCCCTTTGACTTCCTTGTTCCACTTCTTTCGGCTTCCTTGTTCCACCCCCTCTGGCTATCTTGTTACACCCCTCTGGCTTCCTTATTCCATCCACATTGGTATCCTTGTTCCACTCTCTTCAGCTTCCGTTCCCCCCTTTAAATTCTATGTTTCACCTGCTTTGACTTTGTTTTATCCTCTCGACTCTATGCCAATGCTCTCTTCCCAGCACACCTCTCTACCATGCACCACTGCACTCTACACCAATACACTCTAAACCACTGTAATCTACTCTTCACCACTGCACTCTGACACTGCACTCTATGACACTCAACCCTACCCCTCTGCAATCTACCCTGCACCCCTCCGCTGTACCCTATTTCATTTCTCTCTACTCTTAAACAATCTACTCTAGACCACTGCACTCTATGCCACTCTACTCCACTCTGTGCTACTGCTCTCTACGCCACTGGAATCTAATCTGCATCACTCTACTCTATGCCACTTCACTTTATGGCAATAGACTCTACACCACTGTACTCAAAACCAATGTACTCTACACCAATCTACTCAGAACTACTGTACTTTATGCCACTTCATTCTATGACACTCCACTCTACAACACTCCGCTCCACGATACTCTACTCTGACTCTCTACAACATTAAACTTTACTCCACTCTAAGACAACCTACTCCGCTCTATGCCATTCTACAGCACTACTCCACTCTACGATACTCTACTCAACTCCCTCCACACCATTCTTTACCACTTTACTCCTCTCTATTCTATAACAAACTACACCACTCTACTGTACTGCTCCACTCTACGCCACTCCATGCCACTCAACTCTGATACTCTGTGCCACTCCGCTCTACATCACTCAACTCTACAGCACTCTACTCCAGTCTCTGAAATTCCACACTCCTACACTATTACACTCTTTGCCACTCCGCTCTACTACAATTTACTCTGCTCTAAGTCACTTTACTCTGCAACACTCTTCTGCATTCTACACAACAACCTCTATGCCGCTCCACTCTGCTCTGCACCACTTCTCAACACTCTATAGCACTATACTCCACTCTGACACTTTGCCCACTCAAGTCTACTCCATTCTACAACACTCTACTCACTCCACAACACACCACAGCACTCTACACCACCCCACGCTCTGCCACTCCATGACACTTCTCTTCACAACACGCTGTCGTGTAGTTCCTATATATCCTATACAGGACATTCGCGTTCGGATAACATAAACTGTGGGTATGGTGGCTGTTAGAAATGGGATTTCTGGTTGGCTAGGGCATGCACCAAAGCCAGGCAGAAACCACCACTCTAGTCAGGGCAAGGGAGTTACACACTGATGATAACCCCTGCTCACCCCCTTGGTAGCTAGGCACGAGCAGTCAGGCTTATCCCAGAGGCAATGTGTAAAGCGTTTGCGCAACACACACTCACAGCAGTAACACACTAGGCACACCACAAAAGAAACTCCACACAAGGTTATATAAAAAATAGCCTTTGTATTATCATAAACACATTAGAAACCTAATCACACATTTACACTGTGCCAACTGGCACGGGCAATATTCACAGGGGAATTATATACAGGACCAGGCCAATCGGGCCCTGGTCAGAACCATCAGAACAGGTAAGTACATGCAAAACACAACCAGTAACTACTGGTACCATAATGACCTAACCATTATCATATTAGCATAAACCCACATTAGGCCCAAACCTCATCAGCATAAACACATTACGCAATAGGCCTCACCAGCATAAACACATTATGCAATAGGTACTACCCCAAAACATCATAGCATGACATTAGGCATTAGCATAAACACATTATGCAACACTCATGGCGCAGGAATCACATTTGGCAATAATCAGATCAGGCATAAACACATTACGCAATCCTTGTAGCGCCTTGTGCCCTACCCATCACCAAAACGGACCCCAGCCCAACTGGCCTCTCACAGGGGGCCCCAATGCCCTCTGTCCACAATGTCAGGGTTCAGCTGCCGATGCAGCAACATCAACAGTGCACAATGGTGCAGGCCTAAACGCTGCAGCTGCCCACTAATTGCTGGGCAGCTGTGAAACTCTCTGTAGGCATGGGCACTCCGGGTGCCCTCTAAACAAATATGCCCAATCGTTGCAGCCGCCTGCGCTCTCGCAGGGCAGCTGGGAATAAACAAAGTAAAGGGGCCCCAAAAGCAAAGTGCCTCCTGAAGCCCCTCTCTGGGGCTCTTTAAACAAAACGTGCACCCTCGTTGCAGCTGCCCACTGTCAGGCGGGGCAGCTGGGAATGGCAAAACTGGAAGGCACGGGCCCCTCTGGACCCTCTAACAACAATTGTGCCCATCGTTGGGGCGGCCCGCTCTCTTGCAGGTCCACCCAGAATCCAAACAGGACTGCCCGGGTGCCTCGTGAGCACCAATACCCAAGAAAAGAGAACGGCCTCGGCCCCACTCACCGGGGCTTGGATCAGGCTCCATCTCCTCGCCTCGACTCGGGAGGCTTCAGCTGATCTCTTCGCCACCGACACCGCGGGGCTCTCCCTCACAAACGGGAGCCTCGCCGCACCGGACCTCCTCCTCTTCATTGCGGCTAACACTGCGGGAATCTCCCTCACACACGGGAGCCCCGCTTCACCACTGGCGCCGCTCTGGCCGGACTTCCGCTCCCTCTTCCGGCCCTATGCTGCGGGACCCGCCCATAGTCAGGTGGACACGCCTGACTTCCGGGTCGCATTCGGCAGTGGCCCGGAAGTTCCTTTCGGTGACTTCTCCCTCTTCGGCCGTGATGCGGGGTGGGCACCCGCTGTTCAAAATAGCATGAGAGCGGGGTGGGCACCCGCTCTCCAAAATTAAATCATCCATGCGGAGTGGGCACCCGCGAACAACTCAAAATGCGGGGTGGGCTCCCGCTTCGGTCTGCAAAATGCGGGGGGAATCCCCACGTCGGGATTCCCTCGGAAAGGGCTGCAGCTCCGCGCTGTAAAGCCCACGTTTTCCTCTCTTTGACAAAATTAGGATATAGCGCTCACAGGGCGCAAGGGCAAAAAAAAGTCCTTAGAGATGAAGGGGGCCAGGCTGGGCCCAGGGAGGCAAGCCCTCATGGCGGTTCCTCCTGGGCCCCAGCAGCAGCACGCCCCCAGCAAGTGCAGACAAGCACCAGCACAGAACTGAACAATTTCATGGGGTCACAGCCCCTATATTTATACTTAGCATTCCTTTGTCTGCAGTGCAGGGCATGGGGGAACCAGATGCAACTGGTTCAGGGGGGATTTGGAGCACTTTGTTTTCCAAGCTCCTCTTCCCCTTTGTCAGGTGGGGGCTCAGTGATCAGACACACCACAGGGGGCAGAGCCAGCATTGTACAGGCTGGGCACAGTCCTATTCAGGGTCAGGGGATTACTCCTCCCACTACTCCCAGCACAGATGTCCCATTCAGCCTAGTGCTGACTCACCCTGCCCCTCCTGGAGCCACACACCTCCCAGCCCCTGTCACTCACAAGCCAGACATGCAATTCACATCAGGCAGGCAGACACATAGCACACAGAAATGCCAACTTCTAAAAGTGGCATTTCTAAAATAGTTATAATAAATCTGCGCACACCATTGCGCAGCATTTATTATCACTATTCCAAATATACCAAACTTGACCACGCTGCACCTCTCATATCAGGAATTACCACTGAAACACTTATCAGGGAATCCCCAATGCATTCCTATGGGAGGGCAGCCCCACAGTAGTGAGAAACCAAAATGGCTGTTTGTCCCTACCAGGACATGTCACACACTTAAGGTACATGTCCTATCTTTTACCTACAATGCACCCTGCCCATAGGGATAGCTAGGGCCTACCTTAGGGGTGACTGACATGCAGTAAAAGGGGGGTCACGGACATGGCACACACTTTAGGTGCCACGTCACAGCGGCAGTAACACTGCGTGCACAGGCCCTGCAATGGCAGAGGCCTGAGATAGGTTTGAAAGGCTACTTTGGTGGGTGGCGCAATTAGCGCTGCAAGCCCACCAGTAGCATTTAATTTACCAGCCCTGGGTATAGAAGATACCACTTTACAAGGGACTGACAGGTAAATTAAATAGGCCAAACAGGTGTAGACCAATCTTACCATATTTATCAGAGAGAGCACACACACTTTACACTGAACAGCTGTGCTAAAGTGCCCAGAGTCCTAAAACCACCAACACAATGTCAGAAAAAAGGCTAGGAGAAAGGCAAAAAGTGTAGGGAGGACCCTGCAAAAAGGGCCAAGTCCAACAGTGGCAGACTGGTTCCGAGCACCCCCACCGGAAACGTTAGCCTGTTTGCATTAGCTAGCTCACAGTGCCACTAGTATCTCCTCTTATCGGGGAGAGAATAGTTTCTGGCAACCTCAGAACATGACAACCCTGATCCCCCAGGATCGTGGAAACAATGTACTACTTTTCGCTCAGTCACTCGTGCTTACTTAGTTTGTCTCAGAGATACACAGAATAAACAGTCTGGGCGTTTCAATAAGGATTTATTGAACAGTTGTTATTCTAGTGTAGAATATATGAGCTGCAACAACCATTAGACAGTAGCAGAGATATATGATTAGCAATACTACAAAAGTAAAGGGATAGTATAGTTCGAGCATCTTGCAGAAATCATGAATATATACAAGTGCATAAAACACATGATAAAAGGTGCAACCTAAAAGCGCGTACTAAAGGTGCGTACTCCTACGATGTCTCCCTAACTAGTTGTACCTAAATGTACCTAGCATCTGTGTAGGTGTTATGCCAAGAATCCCTCTAGGATCTAGTCAACCCCCATTACCTGAGAGTTAGAGAATGTGGGACCCCGTCCTGGTCTCGAGTTGGACACCCCGCGAGGGATGTTAGACCACTGCTAGCTGGAGTGTCTGCATGCAGGAACCTCAGCGTCTCTGGTCAGTGTGTCAGCCGGGAAGTCACGGTCTCCTCTGTCTGTCTAAGCAAGACATGGTGTATATATACCCACATGTCTCCCCAGGGGTCCTACCTTGCTGTGTTACTGTATCGGCCTAAAGGATGACGTCGGGCTTGAACTTTAACATAGATATTATACAGGAGATATTCGTCCTGCTGTGAGTCCTGCTGTGCTTCCAAGAAGCCTCATGCATAATGTATGAGTTTTGAACCAGGGAAAAACCTGCGTTCTGAATGCAGTGTCGTATCTAGGTAAAAGGTCAGTCCCTATGAACCGTTATGTATGTAATGTAGGGAAGGATATAGGTGAAAGGTTGCAGTGTTACCTGCGCCTATATAGGGTACCTATATGGAATATAACACCCACTCCTCTTCCGACTGGACGACATATGTAACCTATAAGTGTACTACCGTTCTAACTAGACATTGGTACGTACCAAGGGTTAAAAACATTTCTTTAGCTAAAAAATGTTTAAAAACGTCTAAAAACATTTCTAAAAAGATTTTTTTTTTTAAATGTAAACAGAAAATTTGTTGCAGGCCCTAGCTCTAAAAGTGTCCGTTGATATAGTCCGGACCACTATAAGCATTAGAAGGCCATTCGTGCCCAAATAAATGAAAAAGGAATGTCAATTTTGTCTGAGTTCCAAATTGAGCTTGTTATTAAAAAAGGGCAAATTTCTTCCAGCACATGACGAGCCAAAATGAGTCAATTGTTTATGTGTCCTGGCTGGTAGACGCAACATTTTCGTTCCTTGCTCCCGCAGTAGACGGCCCCTGTAACACCTTGCAGAGTACGTCAATAGAGCACAGATGATGTTCCATGCTGTCCGCAGCCGGTGCTGGGGCAGCCTGTGCACCGTCCAAAGCCTGGGTGTCAGTGGAGGAGCCGGTGTCCATACCAACAGGTGGAGTTACTACCTGCGGTGGCTCAAGGAATGCCGCCATCAACATTGGAATACGCTGAGGACACTGCAGAACATGGGCCGTTATCGGTTCCAGTAGAGCATTCACGTCCGGTTGCGCACATGATGGGAGTGTCAAACAAAGGTCTAACACGCATTCTTCTCCGCAAAACAGGCATTGGAGGACAAGTAAGATGCAGTCCATCCAGACTGGTCGGAATGACAAGAACCAAGGTGCACTTAGTTCTCTCAGGCGAGGCGTGCCTATATGTTGTACCATTCGGTCACGGTATTTCCGCTCCAGGAGCGCTTTTTCCATCTCCTTGGTGACGGGGACGTCCATTGCGTAGCAGATAGAAGACAATCAGGATACCTGCTATTAGAAACAGGATTAGCAGAAGTCCTCCAAAGATGCTTCCAAATACGGAGTGTATGAAGTTTGGTATAACACCAAGTACCGTCTGAAAGGTGCTTAGAAGTCCAGAACCTATGGTCTTAAATAGGTGGACAATGCCAGTCATATCAGACATGTTAAAGATACGATTCACCATTTCTACGAAATGGAAAGGGCAGTTTATATTAATAAATGCCTGTATCTCAGCTGAAGACCTTGCGATCTCGAGTTCAAAAGTCTCTCGAGCGGAGGTTGAGGGCACAGACTTCTGTAAAAGCATGGCTTTCATTCTGCCTAGAGTATCAAACTGTATTAAAGAAACATTCAGTGAAGGCCATAACGGCGCCTCCCTGACTGTATGTGTCGGTGGAAACAATACTTGCATACAGCAAGTAACCCTGGAGCTCACGGTTACCAGATATGCGATGCCCGGGAGCATTCCACAGCAGCCATGACTGTTCAGCATCAAGAAACTCCCATTCGAAAGTATCCCAAATGCTGCAGTAATCACTGCAGCTGGGGCACCCCATAGATGACAGGACAGGTTTGCCACAGAACCATTACAAGCCCCGTGCAGTAGAATGTCCTGACATATGAGTGATCCACTTAAAGCGCTCTCACAGTTTGTACCACTGAGAAACACTTCTCAATCCCCACTCCGGCATCGAAATCTGTATGGCAATTCCCAAGATTCCTTAATGTATTCCTTACCCATTTTTTCATATTTGCCTGCCTGCTTTTGTTCAAGGCAATATTGAAACTGAAAAGTAGTGACCGGTAGAGTTATGTGGCCATGGATTATCCATTCTGTGTGCGGTGATTCTGCCACTGTGAATGGTAATCTATCCAGTTTTTCGATACGCAGCATTGTATATTCTGCTCCCCTTTGTGCCATTTCTATCTGTTTATCTGTCAGATTGTATTCTGAAAACAGAGACGTACTGTTGATAAAACGCCAAGGCACATAGCCTGCACGCAAAGATTGCAGCGTCCAGCTCAATAACATTATAGAACGTAACTGAGATTGCCCGTGTTGTAATATGGCCAAATCTTGTTCTAGAATGTCTATCGCAGAAGATACAATGTTGCCTAAGGAATATATCCTGGAGGTCAATGTTGTTAACCCATTGTCTACCACTGCTAGAGATTTCTCTAAGTTAATACGGTCTATTTCCCGTATTCATTCTGCGGCCTCTTGTTGGGATATTTTCCAATTTTCATTGTAGGCAGCATAAATGCCAGCATATATGAAACGTTTTTGGCGTGGTTTCCTGGGACCTAGTAAAAAATCCCTAAGATCCATGTCTTTTGTGAGTAAGGATAAGTGTTGTTTCACCTCTGTCAGTGTTAAGGTTTCTAGCCAATTAAGGCACAACTTCCCAACACTGTATGATGTCACTACCCCTGGATGTTGTCTCTGTACATAGCGTGGATCTGGCCTATGGATACTAAACCCTTCGGTTTTACCAATGAATCTTTCTTGACAACCATTGGTGTCTGTGGGCCAAATCAACCATTTCTTCCAATCGGGGTCTGATCTATTGTATTGTATGATGTCATCTAATGTAATCCCTGTTTGTGATGATTCGTTTCCCTCGATGTTTGATGGAGTCGGCACTCGAGGTCTGTTCAAGTCTTTGTTCTTGGCTAGTCCAGGGCAAGACGTCTGTTGCACTGTCTCATTCAAAAACATAATTTGTTGAGGGATGAGGCATGCTGTAAACAAAGCTTCTGTCCCCTGCACCTGCCATTCTCTAGTACCCCAGACTGATTTTAAGTCTATGGTGTCTTTCCATAAGTCGAAACCTTGTTCAGACAGCTGGGCAATAAAGACAGCAGAGTAAATCTGTTTGGTGTTTGTCAACATATTTTTCTGTGCTGATGTTGGTGCAACCTTATAATAATATGAGGCTGGGTCAGACATATTAAACCCTGAAAAATATGTTAACTTCTGTGCAAATGTTTTTGAACTGCCTTTTGGCGGTGTTGTACAATGTTCCCACTGGTGGTATGTGAACACATTTCTAGCATTAGCAGATTTATGCAAAAAATGATGACCATAATGCTGATAACAATACATTGATTCATAGTCTGATGTGCCTTCCAATGTTTGACTATTAGAAAACGCAGCAGATTTTTCCAAATCAGACAACATGTTATTAACGGTTTCAAAATCCCAATCATCGGAAAATGTACTTGAGGTAATGATATCACTTAATGATATTTCAAATAAATGTGGAATTTTTAAAATTTCCGTCGGGCCAAATATATCGAAATCAACCTTGTCCCACACTATACCATCAGGTATAGGAACTGCTGTAATGTTCACTGACGACAAGTCTCTTTGTTCTCTATGAGATGATTAATGTGGTTTTAACATTAAGTTCACTTCTTGGGCAGCAGAGCTTTGCCGAATGTATTGTCCACTAATAAGCATGTTAAAAACTATAACTAAGCCTAACCAGAAAAGAAAGAAAAGAATCCCAGAAGTTACCCATAGTTCTACCCATGGTGATACCAGGTAAGTCTTTCTAAGAAAGTTCATAAAGTCTTTAACTTGCTGCTTGCGTGATTTTTGGGCTGGCGTCGTTTCATGTTCACTGTGCCTGCAACGCCAAATGGCGATGCAGCGCGCGCAATGTAATTTGTTTTATTTATTTATTTGTTTACTTAACTTCGTTCGGCCGTATGCCGGAGTTTACTACCCCCCACCCTGCCCCTCCCCCACCCCGCTGCCCCGCAGCACTCCCTCGAGGAGCCGCCACTGGATAGGTGTACCCAGATTGACCCGCAATTATACGGATCACCAGGTTGCGTACGTTTACGCGTGTCTGTAAGTATTTTGAAGCTATCATGTCAGCTTTTAAGGAACGTAGTGTATCTGTGTGTTCCTGTGTCCAATTTCTGGCTGAGAAATCAGGTTTAATTAAGTTGTAGAAAGGTTTTAATCTTTCTGCGTAATCCAAAATGTATGTTCTACCAAAATTTAGGAATCCCAGTATTGATTGTAGATTTTTCAATGATTTCGGAGGTTGGAGCAGCGTGCATTTTTCTAAAAAATTGGCTGCCAAGCTCTTTCCTTTACTGGAAAGCTCGTATCCTAAAAACAGGACACTGAGGTGGGCGATTTTTGATTTTTTAAAATTAAATTTGTAGCCCTCAGATGCAAATCCCAAAATTATGGTATTCACTCTGTTCAAGTGTTCCTCCAGGTCATCGTCCGTCAGATAAATATCATCCACATCGGACAATGCCTCTTCATCCAATTTTTGAAGTAACTCGATTACTCTGGCCGAAAACAACCCCGAGCTGTTCTTATACCCTTGGGGGAGTCACCCAAATTGCCGCTGGGACCCTAGCGCTGAGAATGATTCAAATACCTGCTTTCAGGCGCTATATTGTGGCAAAAAAATCCATTTGAGATATCAAGTGTTGTTTTGTATTTCTTCCGCACAATGTTATTCATTAATGCGGTACTGTGTGCATTTTGGACTGCAAATGTCTTAGTGCAAGTGTTTAAATGTCTGTAATCTAAAACTAGACGATATGTATTGTCAGGCTTCATGACAGGAAACAAAGCATTGCTCATTTAAGAGGTGCAAGTTTCAATAACCCCTTGGTACTCAAGTTGATCTAAGATCTCCCTGACCTGTTTTTTAGCTTCTTGCTTTATTGGATACTGCCGCTGCGCAGTTGGAGTATTTTTTAAAGGAATAATGTGGTGGGTTGAATCCTCATCCCATCCAACATGGTTCTTGTATAATGCCGGACCTGGGCTACCACCCACTCCTGCGCATATGTGTGTTGCAAATGCCTGGGAATACGGTCTGAGAATGCCGGAAGAATTACCATTTCTCCTTTAGGACAATCCATGACGAATGCTGGCGGCCAATCTTGTTCAGCTAACAAAATGTCAAAACCAAACGTAAGGTTCTCCCAAAAGAGACCTCTCACTTTCCTACTTTTGTCCCCCTCCATTTGGAGCATTATTTCATATACTTTATGTGGGACACTCACTCTAGTATCAGGTGTTTCCACCGTGATATAATCATTCAAGTCTGCTGTCACCAGAAATTCCATCAGGTTCCGGCGAGCTATTGTTACTTCTGCCGCACTGTCTAGCATCGTCAGAGCCCATTCCCCGTTCAGTAGTCGAGTCCTCAGAATTCTGGGCATGTCTGATCTTTAGACCTGCAACTTTCTTCTTTTTGAACTGTGGCTTTTGCTTTGGTTTTTCTTCTTTTTTGGAAGTGTAATCTTGAGGGTGCTGCTTGTCTCTGGACTTTGAACGCTCTTCTTGTCTTTCTGACCGTCCTTCCCTCTCGGAGTTTTTCGATGAACCCTGAAAGGAACGAGAGGAATGTGTATCAGTATCCTGATACCTGTCAGGTTTCCTAATGTTATCCCTATTCCTAAGGTTGTACCTCTTTTCAGAGGGCTCCTGTGGAGGAGATCTACCTCGGGATTGAGATCTGTTTTCTTTAAAGTTTTGTTGTTTTTTATTATCCCACTTCTTTTTAGAAGAAGCAGGTGTCTGCTTGGAAGTGTCCTTTTCAGGACTGCCCATCAGTTGTGGTTTTAAAGCTTTCCCACCCAAACTTTCTCTGCCTAATTCTGCATATGCAGTTTCAATTATTTTTGGTAGTTCGTGTTGTTGATCTAACGGACTGAACTCCCTTAGGCATTGGCGGATTGCCACTGATGCTGCTTCCCCTTTAATGTTAGCTAGTATTATGGCTGATACCTGGGCATAGTTACCTAGTAACTTCATCCCTAAGCTCAGAGCAGGTTCTGCTCTGTACTCGTTCTGTATTTGCCTTAATACGTTTGGTACCACCGCTAATGAAGGAATACCATGAGTCCTGGTATAAATGGCAGCAAAGAATGTACGACAAAACACAAAGTCCGCGGGTCTAGTGGAAAGCGCAAACAGTACACACAGCAAAGCAACAGGGAAAGAAAGAAAAGACAAAACAGGGAAGTCCTATTTAAGAGGACGGAATCCCATCACCCACCGAAGTGGCATGCTTCATCATCTGGGATCTCCTCTTGGCTGCAAGCCTAGTGCAGCCAAGGAGCTACAACTCCTTTCTCGTGTTGGAGGAGCTCGCGGATGTTTTATTTAGATCCAAAGGCTAGATCTCCTAAGATCAATGGAGCATGAAAAAAGTGTGAGTGAATGTGCAATATGCAGTGTACGTTGTGAAAAGTTAAAAATGGCTACCAGGAGTATTTTTTTATTTGATATCTCGTGGTGTCAAAAGTTAAAAAACAGTGCAAGCGCAGTCTGATAAAATTTACGAGCGCGCTGGTCAAATCAGGAGGGTCTACATGTTTCAGCCAATCATGATCATATAGTGATCGTGGCCTTCCTCAGGACCTAGATATTACTACTACTGCAATAGATAAATCGTGAGTGAATGGTTTCAAATTTTTGGAACAATACAACCTACAGTCACCTGCGTAATACTTGTGAGTAGGCACTACAGGGATGTTGGTTGATACCTGTTGAAAAAGAAAAGATAAACGATCATATACCATGATCAGAATTAAGTAATACAAAATTATTATGCAAATGTACTGTCTGTGCTATCAAAGAACATCCACAATAAATGAGTTGTTCTGCGCATTATGCAATGATATGCTAAAATTCAGAATTTAAACAATAACCTTACCCGTAAGCGTACGGGTGGACTTCTCACCCCTCCTGGTAACAACTCATGGCGTGAGGCAACGCTCTGTGAACAAAGAAAAAGAAATACAAAGACTAGAATTAGTGGACCGACTAGGACCCACCGCTAGTACTTGATTTGTATGTCTCGGTTTATAAGGACCCAAACATTGGCATAGTGTGTGAAAAACGAATTCTTGGCCTACTGGAATATTCCTGTGCAATATTTAAAAAGGTCATAGATGTGAGGACTACATGTGTCAAGAAATTATATATAAATATGTTTTGCCATATTGGTAGCATGAAAAGGCTGTTATCGAGTCATATTCCACAGGCTTTTCAAGTAAAACTGAGGCACTGGAATAAGAGAGCACTAAAATAAGAGAGCAAAGAAGCACTCTAAAACTGCTGGGAGCAAACAAAAGGCAAGCTGCTGTTAATCTATGCTTATGTCTGAACAGACGATGTACAAAGGCATGAGACACACAGGTAAACGTGTGTCATTAGAGAGAGCACCCAAGCATCCCGCTACACTCACCTATCCGTCGCTACCTCGGACCGACATCCGGTTGTCACGAGCGGTAGTCGACGGTGGTGTGCACGGTGTTTTATTAGGTGCCTAATTAGTGCAAAAGCCGAACACCTGTCTCAGACCCCTCACGTCGCACTAAAAGCGCGTAATATGAGGCGACGGATAGGTGAGTGTAGCAGGATGCTTGGGTGCTCTCTCTAATGACACACGTTTATCTGTGTGTCTCATGCCTTTGTACATCGTCTGTTCAGACATAAGCATAGATTAACAGCAGCTTGCCTCTTGTTTGCTCCCAGCAGTTTTAGAGTGCCTCTTTGCTCTCTTATTTTAGTGCTCTCTTATTCCAGTGCCTCAGTTTTACTTGAAAAGCCTGTGGAATAAGACTCGATAACAGCCTTTTCATGCTACCAATATGGCAAAACATATTTATATATAATTTCTTGACACATGTAGTCCTCACATCTATGACCTTTTTAAATATTGCACAGGAATATTCCAGTAGGCCAAGAATTCGTTTTTCACACACTATGCCAATGTTTGGGTCCTTATAAACTGAGACATACAAATCAAGTACTAGCGGTGGGTCCTAGTCGGTCCACTAATTCTAGTCTTTGTATTTCTTTTTCTTTGTTCACAGAGTGTTGCCTCACGCCCTGAGTTGTTACCAGGAGTGGTGAGAAGTCCACCCGTACGCTTACGGGTAAGGTTATTGTTTAAATTCTGAATTTTAGCATATCATTGCATAATGCGCAGAACAACTCATTTATTGTGGATGTTCTTTGATAGCACAGACAGTACATTTGCATAATAATTTCATATTATTTAATTCTGATCATGGTATATGATCGTTTATCTTTTCTTTTTCAACAGGTATCAACCAACATCCCGGTAGTGCCTACTCACAAGTATTACACAGGTGACTGTAGGTTGTATTGTTCCAAAAATTTGAAACCATTCACTCACGATTTATCTATTGCAGTAGTAGTAATATCTAGGTCCTGAGGAAGGCCACGATCACTATATGATCATGATTGGCTGAAACATGTAGACCCTCCTGATTTGACCAGCGCGCTCGTAAATTTTATCAGACCGCGCTTGCACTGTTTTTTATCTTTTGACACCACGAGATATCAAATAAAAAAAAATTCTCCTGGTAGCCATTTTTAACATTTCACAACATACAGTGCATATTGCACATTCACTCACACTTTTTTCATGCTCCATTGATCTTAGGAGATCTAGCCTTTGGATCTAAATAAAACATCCGCGAGCTCCTCCAACACGAGAAAGGAGTTGTAGCTCCTTGGCTGCACTAGGCTTGCAGCCAAGAGGAGATCCCAGATGATGAAGCATGCCACTTCGGTGGGTGATGGGATTCTGTCCTCTTAAATCGGACTTCCCTGTTTTGTCTTTTCTTTCTTTCCCTGTTACTTTGCTGTGTGTACTGTTTGCGCTTTCCACTAGACCCGCGGACTTTGTGTTTTGTCATATATGTAGTGGGGATTAGTCCGCGCAGGTCTTTAAACTCTTCCCTTAGACCCTCCTCTCACTTGGTTTTGTATTATTATTTTTTTTTTAGCAAAGACTGTACCCCAAGTGGTACAATCCTCTACTTGTGATGTTATCCCCATGGGCAAGCAGATTGTTAGCATTCTGTGTTTTTCATACGGGGTAGTAGTCAGGAATACTGCCTCTAGATGCGTTATTTTCTGAGCTACCCAGAATGGCATTTGTTCACGTTTAGAGGGCATTTTGCCCATCACCGCGTGTAATGTTTGCGGTGTGATTTTAGTTGCTGTACCCTGTTATTGAGTTCCATTTGTTGCAACTGTTGCTGGTTGGACAGTGAATGTCCTCATGATGAATTGCGTCATGTTTCTATAGATTTTAATTAAATCTTTGTGAAGTATGAGTAAGTCTGCCTGTGGCATTGTTTCAATGTCAGGATGTGGTGTGTAGGCCACTAATATCGGCCATGTTGCCCCTTCTCCTCCGAGTGGGCCTAATCTTACTCTTCTTCTTATGTGGGGTAGGGCGCCTTTAAACCAGTATAAGTGTTCCTGGTACGTGAGTGGAACCTCTATGTCCTCGAACAGACAATATTCCACTGGTGCATCTCCTTCTGTGTAAGAGTGAAATGTCTGTGTTCTTGCATCTGCTGCTGGGAATGTAACCCACGAATAAAATACCTCTGTTTTGTTTGATTTGTGTGCCTCAATCACGAAAGCTACTAAGCCACCCCTAGCTGATAATCCATTCTCTAACAGTTTCAGGGTGACTGCATGTCTGAATTTTTCTGCAATCGGAATTGCGTCTGCATCTTCTTCTCCTGCTGAGATGTGCATATCCACTACTACGTTATCTCTTGTCTCAGTCATTCTTGTAAAGAAGAAGTTTGTTCAAGGGAACTAAGATAAAGGTTTTAATGCACAATTTTAGGAACACTGTGTCCTTCAAGCTTGATTAACCAACAGCCAATAAATAGGATTTTTCGCCTACTCAGCTGTGGCGGAGTTTGTGCCCACCCACTCCAGACGTCTCTGGTGTTTTGTGAGTAGGGGTCTCTGAGAATAGCACGACTGAACTACTCAGATTCTACTGTTAAATAAGTACCCAACCAACGTTGGCGGCGCCATGTCGTGTAGTTCCTATATATCCTATACAGGATCTGTGCGTTCGGATAACATAAACTGTGGGTTTGGTGGCAAACTGGTTCCGAGCACCCCCACCGGATACGTTAGCCTGTTTGCATTAGCTAGCTCACAGTGCCACTAGAATCTTCTCTTATCGGGGAGAGAATAGTTTCTGGCAACCTCAGAACATGACAACCCTGATCCCCCAGGATCGTGGAAACAATGTACTACTTTTCACTCAGTCACTCGTGCTTACTTGGTTTGTCTCAGAGATACACAGAATAAACAGTCTGGGCGTTTCAATAAGGATTTATTGAACAGTTGTTATTCTAGTGTAGAATATATGAGCTGCAACAACCATTAGACAGTAGAAGAGATATATGATTAGCAATACTACAAAAGTAAAGGGATGGTATAGTTCGACCATCTTGCAGAAATCATGAATATATACAAGTACATAAAACACATGATAAAAGGTGCAACCTAAAAGTGCGTACTAAAGGTGCGTACTCCTACGATGTCTCCCTAACTAGTTGTACCTAAATGCACCTAGCATCTGTGTAGGTGTTATGCCAAGAATCCCTCTAGGATCTAGTCAACCCCCATTACCTGAGAGTTACAGAATGTGGAACCCTGTCCTGGTCTCGAGTTGGACACCCCGCGAGGGATGTTAGACCACTGCTAGCTGGAGCGTCTGCATGCAGGAACCTCAGCGTCTCTGGTCAGTGTGTCAGCCGGGAAGTCACGGTCTCCTCTGTCTGTCTAAGCAAGACATGGTGTATATATACCCACAGGTCTCCCCAGGGGTCCTACCTTGCTGTGTTACTGTGTCGGCCTAAAGGATGACGTCGGGCTTGAACTTTAACATAGATATTATACAGGAGATGTTTGTCCATCTGTGAGTCCTGCTGTGCTTCCAAGAAGCCTCATGCATAATGTATGAGTTTCGAACCAGGGAAAAACCTGCATCCTGAATGCAGTGTCGTATCTAGGTAAAAGGTCAGTCCCTATGAACCGTTATGTATGTAATGTAGGGAAGGATATAGGTGAAAGGTTGCAGTATTACCTGCACCTATATAAGGTACCTATATGGAATATAACAACGCCACGCCACTCAACTCTACTCTACGCCACTCCACGACTCTCTACGCCACTCCATAATACTCTACTTTAGGAGAGTCCACTCCACTCTCCTTTACCCCACTAACTCTTAGCCATGCTAAACAGCAGCCACACTAGTGTACAACATGGCTAAAACATATTAGCAAAGTCAATAGCTCTTGCATAGGTGAGACCTATTGGCTTTGCCAATGCTTGTTCTAAATTGGTTTTGGATTTTTCATGTGTTATGTTTTCACTTTATAACACTTTGTGTACTGCATAAATACTTTACACTTTGCCTCTAAATAAAGCCTGACTTCTTTGTGCCAAGCTAACAGATGGTTAAGCACAGGTTAATTTATTGACTTTGATGGTTCACCCTGACAAGCATTGTGGTTGTCGCCTGATGGGGGTTTCCACCTCCCTCAGCCTAATTTGTTATACGGGTTGTGACTGAAAGTTTATTGAGGGCTGAATAACAATGGAAATACAACAATACATCTCAGCTGGACTGTATGGAAAGAGACTTAGGCAGGGGGAAAGAAACATGAATGACATGGGTGACTTAGATGGTGTTTATGTCTAAACTGAGGCTTAATAAACATATATCAGAAAAAAGCACTTCTGCACATCATAGAGAATATTTTTCAGAAGCAACAGTGCTAAATCAGTATATATATGTGAAATTGAGTGTGAAAATGCATACTGCACGGTGTTAATGATGCACAAAAATATAAAGACGTAGAAATCTTCTGCAGTATATTAGATTATCTTCCAGATTATGAAACAGAGGAGTTGATATTTGGCCAAGGAAAGCTTTGTGATTTTAGCTAGCATTAGTAGAAAGACAGAAATTTGTAATGAGGTAACATGAGTCTATTGAACAATACATCACGGAATTAGATATGTTATCAGATAATTATGAGTAAGGACATTTTGTGGCTCCCATGGTAAGGGACCAGAGCATTTGTCACTGTTAGAACAACTAGGTACAGGACATTTTACTCCCATTTAGGAATCCCACATTGAAGCAAACTATATTGATAGCAAAAAGCTTTGAACAATCTATGCAATCATCTAAAGACGTAAATCCAAAGGCCAGAAGGGCACATGGTGCAATTAATGTAATTGATTGCAAGAAGAAATATGGAAAACTAAAAAGAAAAAATGAGAGGTTTTTGAGAAGGAGACCAATGAACAATCAAAGGAGTGCTTCAAATGTGGGTACAATCATTAGGAAAGCATTCTGCAACCTTGTTTTGTATATGGCAAGGAGTGTAAAATTTGTGAACATAAAGGTCATTCTAGGGGTCTACCGATGCAACGGGAAACACTTAGGGGCCGATTCCGATTCGGGCCGGAAAACGTACCGACCGACTCGGTTCGGGAATTTAGTCCGACCGACACGTACCGGCACCGTCCGACCCGGGTAGTAGGATGAAATGCATGGGAAACACAACCGACTCGTATGGAACACAAGGCGAACGACCGACCCGGACGGAAACAAGCTATCCGGCCGGGAAACCACGCGAATCGAACCGACCGACACGCACCAGGAAATAACCCGAACGAAACGTACCAGCGAACTCCGACCCGCGCAGTACGATGCAATGCGTGGAAAACCAGACCGATTCGCACGGAGTCCAAGCCGTACGACCGACACGCATACAAAAGCCAGCCGAACAAACACAATACTCCGCGACCGACGCGTACGCCGCATATGAAACTGAGCTGAAACATAGCGGGAACGACTCGGAGAGGCGCGCACGAGACAACTGCAACGTCCTACGCGGTCAGAAGAACGACTCCTACATGCACAATAATCACAAATGAAAAAAAGAAAAAAAAAAGGGGCCAAACAAGCAATGACAAAGCCAATAAATACAGGGGGTGCAAAAAATGGAACAAGGACACACCCCCAACTCCACCTACATAAAGGCCACAAATCCCTACCATGATCCTTTGCAAATTCCACTAACCTGCCAGCAGAGAACACCATCACACAGCAAACACAGACACACACAAAGCTCATCCAACACAAAAGCCACACACCATTAGCACCTCAACAAATAGCACCCTCACACACACCCAGCAAAACCTACACTCACACACCCTCACTTGCACACACACACACATCAATCACCACCACCACCCATCACCATGCCCCTAAAGAAGAATCCAAAGTTCCTAGATAGTGAATTGGAAGTCATGGTAGACGAGATCCTGAGGGTAGAGCCACAGTTGTTTGGCACATTGGTCCAACAGACCCCCATGTCGCAGAAAGCCAAGATGTGGGCGAGGATCGTCGACAGGGTGAACGCACAATCACCATGTTTGCGCACAAAGGAAGGCATCCAGAACAGGTGGTATGATGTGCGCAGGAGGGTCAGGGACCTACTGAAGAAGGATTACCTACTGAGCCAGCACACCGGCAGTGGCCCTCCTGCCAAACCAGTATACCTCAGGCCCTGGGAGGAGAAGGTGCGGGCCATCCTACCACCAGTGAGCGTATATGGACTAACAAACATCCCAGAGCCTGTGAGTACACAACTAATATACACAATATTGTGTGACAATACACACACATCACTGTCAAGGGGACAGTCAAACCATGCACCCCTAGCAAATCAACAGCAACCAAAAGATAATCATCCCAAGAAGTGTATGTTAGTCAGATAAACACAATACATGCCATGTCATAGTGATATGTAACTGTGTCATGACATGTACAAATCCAATACCAAATTGAGCTAGCCAGTGGCACAAATCTAACCAACAAACACTGTCAGATATTTAGCCACCACTAGAACACCACCTCACAGGGAAGCTCACAGAAAGGAAGGAATCCTGTGTATGCTGGTGAAGTCAGTGTAACCAAGAGCATGATGGGACTCGTAGTAACAGATAATGGGCAGCCTCACATTTGGACCATCAACACCACTCTGAACCATGCTCACATCACAGGGAGTGGATAAGGACTGACAAGATGGCTGACACTGGGTACTGCTGTGGGGAGCACAAGGCCCTGCTGGGAACAGGGCACCAACAAACAGCAGGACACAACTGCCTGACATCCTGAAAGCCAACTTGCACTCCCTGCAATGCAAGCACGTTGCATGGTGGGATATCTGGCTGGGTGGGAAGGAGGACTCACAGTACTGACCATAGTTACAAGCAGCTCACCTCACACACCCCCTCAACACAAACTCCACATAACCCACCTGGGAGAATGCAATGCCTCACATACCAAATGAAGATCCCACAAAGAACCACCACCCTGGGTAATGCTGTGTGAAGCACAGGGACACTCTTGGGACTTGTAGCCAAACAAACGCAAGGACAACACTGTCAGCCTTCCTGTCAGCACAGGCACACTACCCCACAGGGAAGCAGAGTCAAAAGGAAGGAAGTACGGGCATGCTGGGAAGGGGGTGTAGGCAATAGCATGATGGGAGTTGTAGTCACAGATACTGCTCACCCTCACAATTGGCCCATCAACACCACTCTGAACCATGCTCACATCACAGGGAGTGGATAAGGACTGACAAGATGGCTGACACTGGGTACTGCTGTGGGGAGCACAAGGCCCTGCTGGGAACTGGGCACCAACAAACAGCAGAACACCACTGCCTGACATCCTGAAAGCCAACTTGCACTCCCTGCAATGCAAGCACGTTGCATGGTGGGATATCTGGCTGGGTGGGAAGGAGGACTCACAGCACTGACCATAGTTACAAGCAGCTCACCTCACACACCCCCTCAACACAAACTCCACATAACCCACCTGGGAGAATGCAATGCCTCACATACCAAATGAAGATCCCACAAAGAACCACCACCCTGGGTAATGCTGTGTGAAGCACAGGGACACTCTTGGGACTTGTAGCCAAACAAACGCAAGGACAACACTGTCAGCCTTCCTGTCAGCACAGGCACACTACCCCACAGGGAAGCAGAGTCAAAAGGAAGGAAGTACGGGCATGCTGGGAAGGGGGGAGTAGGCAATAGCATGATGGGAGTTGTAGTCACAGATACTGCTCACCCTCATAATTGGCCCATCAACACCACTCTGAACCATGCTCACATCACAGGGAGTGGATAAGGACTGACAAGATGGCTGACACTGGGTACTGCTGTGGGGAGCACAAGGCCCTGCTGGGAACTGGGCACCAACAAACAGCAGAACACCACTGCCTGACATCCTGAAAGCCAACTTGCACTCCCTGCAATGCAAGCACGTTCCATGGTGGGATATCTGGCTGGGTGGGAAGGAGGACTCACAGCACTGACCATAGTTACAAGCAGCTCACCTCACACACCCCCTCAACACAAACTCCACATAACCCACCTGGGAGAATGCAATGCCTCACATACCAAATGAAGATCCCACAAAGAACCACCACCCTGGGTAATGCTGTGTGAAGCACAGGGACACTCTTGGGACTTGTAGCCAAACAAACGCAAGGACAACACTGTCAGCCCTCCTGTCAGCACAGGCACACTACCCCAAGGGAAGCAGAGTCAAAAGGAAGGAAGTATGGGCATGCTGGGAAGGGGGGTGTAGGCAATAGCATGATGGGAGTTGTAGTCACAGATACTGCTCACCCTCACAATTGGCCCATCAACACCACTCTGAACCATGCCCACATCACAGGGAGTGGATAAGGACTGACAAGATGGCTGACACTGGGTACTGCTGTGGGGTGCACAAGGCCCTGCTGGGAACTGTGCAACAACCAACAGCAGAACACCACTGTCAGCCATCTTGCCATTGCTGTCACACTCACACACAGTGAAGTACACTCAAAAGGAAGGAAGTATGGGCATGCTGGGAAGGGGGGTGGAGGCAATAGCATGATGGGAGTTGTAGTCACAGATACTGCTCACCCTCACAATTGGCCCATCAACACCACTCTGAACCATGCCCACATCACAGGGAGTGGATAAGTACTGACAAGATGGCTGACACTGGGTACTGCTGTGGGGTGCACAAGGCCCTGCTGGGAACTGTGCAACAACCAACAGCAAGACACCACTGAATGACATCCTGAGAGTCAACCTGAACCCACTGCAAGGGTGGCATGCTTCATGGTGGGATAACTGGGCTAGGTGGAGAAGGATGGCCGGATGTCCACCAAATACAACCAATGCTGGCCATGCACACACCTCAACATTCACATTGAAATGCCCCAGGTATGCATGACAATGTGCTACACCAATATCAACCTCTTACTGTGACAACTTAGGACAATGCAATGTACATGCCTGCATCCAGAGGTACAGTCACAACTGTCAGGTGTGTGAACCATTGATGCCTGTAGAAACATAACATACAATTTGTGTCTCTTCCAAATACAGGTGATGATGATGGGGACACAGCAGCAGGCGAGGAGGAGTCCCTGTCCCAGGCTCCGGGGGACACAGAGCTCACTGGTGTGGAACAGCCTCTGCCCACCTCGGATGGCGAAGACCTACCTGGCACCTCCGGTGTGAGTCATCATGCAGCACCAGCTGGAACAACATCTGCACCCCCTGCACCCACCCCTCCAACAACTGCTAACACACAGACCACCCCCGCCGACACGGACAGACCAAGGACCACCGATGACAACAGCACAGGGCCCCAGGGCCACCGTGTAGCAACGGACGACAACACCACTAACAACCCCCAAGGGGGCCTCGGGTCACCTGTGCGTGCCATCGCAGGTCCTGCACGTGTCGCCAGGGGTGGTGGGAGGGGTGGTAGACATAGGTCGCTGCTTGCAGAGGGGTCTGGACTGCATGATGACCCACAACTGGCACGCATCGCTGATGCGTACCAGGATAGCACCGGAGAGGTCAGACAGGTATTGGGGATCCTCAAGGACATACAACAGCAGCAGGCTGCACATCATGCCCGCTTGGACTCCCACATGTCCCGTGTGGAGACACACATGTCTTGCATGGAGTCCAAGTGGGACACATTGCAAGAACTCACAGCGGTGCATAGGGACATATTGACATGCCTCCGCCAGATTAGCACCAACATGGCCACACCTCCCTGTGTGCCCACAACATCTGGACTGCAACAACAACTGACACCGCCACAGGGAGGGAGGAGGACTCTGGCGGAGAGTCCCCTGCACTGCAGCAGCCTGCACGTGAGGGTCCCCCCCCAAAGAAGAGGGGTCGTCCGAGGAAGGAAAACTGAGAGGTTGATGGCCACGTACATCCCCCAGGAAGCCAACACCTGTTCCGGAAATTCTCCTTTGTGTCCAAACGTTTCACCCTGTCGAATGCAACACTACTCTCCCACATGACATGGGGAGTTCAAGTTGGACTAATGTATCATATGACTGTGGACTTCACTTAGGACATTTCTGCTACCAAGACTTCCAACTCATCTGGGAACTTTGGATCACAATCCCAATGTACAGCACCCACCATCCTGTGCACTATACACACACACATTTCTGTAAATAAAATCACTAGTAAACCATACTTGCCTCTGTTGTCATTCAAATGTGGATACAGTTATGGTGATGATGATCTGCTAAATTACACTGTGTATGCTAACTGCTACAGCAAGTACAACACCGTCGTGTGAGTCATGGTGACGTGACACATATGAGGGAGACACACCACTAGGGCTACACAACACAGAGACACCAGGGCCATCGGACTCATCGCCCACAGTGATGTTGCCAGGAAAAACAGTGGAATGCACAGACACCACACCTATTCAGAGTCTGTGGCAACTAGCCCAGAGGTGCAGTAAGCAAATGTCAGTCAGATGTGTGACCACAGACAACGCACATCCCAAAGTGAAGCACAGGTTCATTACACCTTTGCAACATGTTGTTTCCACTACAAATGCAAGGTTTACCCACGTGGCAGTGGCCACACAGTCAACAAGTGCAGAAGATATGAAGTCCAGGGGTGTGTGGCACATCACTTGTAGGCAAACTACTGCTGCCACCCTGAAAGCTGAATCATGGTGTCGGGGGATCCAAGTTGACCAAAGTACTCAGTAAGCACCCTGTGAAGGACAGACATGACACACAGTTAAAACCACTGAAGAACAGGACAGAACTGCAATACTCATGCCCAATACATGTCACAAGACAACTACACAAAACCAAGTTAGCATGTCAAAACTGTTGGGGAGTACAGACTACCTGTAAGGACACATTGCTGCACGCATCCAGTCAAGTAGCACATGGCCACACTCAAACAGCACCAGAGCACCACCCACACATATCATGCAAACTCACATCATTCACATTACATCTCCCTGGATACTCACATTCAGCTGAAGAAGTTGGTGATGAGCTGTGTGCGGACATCACCATCATCATCATCATCATCACTGGCATCGTGGTCCAGGCCAGGATCCTCCACAGGTGGCGGACGTTGGTCATCGTCATCCAGGATGAGAGGCAACTCCTTCCGCACTGCCAGGTTGTGTAGCATGCAGCAGACGATGACAATCTTGCACACCTTTGCTGGGGCATATGGGAGGGCCCCTCCTGTCTTGTCCAGGCAGCGGAAGCGGCTCTTCAGGAGACCAAAGGTCCGCTCAATCACTCTCCTGGTCTGACCATGTGCCTCATTGTAGCGCATCTGGGCTGGTGTCACAGGGTTCCTGAGGCGTGTCAGCAACCACGGCATGTTGGGGTATCCGGAGTCACCTACGGACGGACAAGTGCACATTAGCTGAGTTGGAAAAGTGGGTGGAATACTACAGATCAGAACACACACAATGGTACAAAGTCAGTACACACCGACAAGCCAGGCACGCTGGTTTTGCATCTGTGCCATCATCCTCGGGATGCAACTTCTCCTCATCACGTAGGCATCGTGTGCTGAACCAGGGAAACGGGCACACACATGTGTGATGCTCATATCTGCAAGACATACCACCAGAGCATTGATCGAATGGTAATGTTTACGGTTCCGGTATGCCTGCTCATGTGCCTGTGGTGGTATCAAAGCCACATGTGTCCCATCAATGTAGCCAATGACATGTGGCATCCTCCCCAGGGCATAGAAGTCACTCTTAACGTCAGTGAGTTGTTGACGTGTAGGGAAATAGATGTACTGGTTCAGGCATCTCAACATTGCCTCCAAAACATCGCGTAGCACATGGCTGAACATAGTCTGTGACATCCCACCGACAGTCGCCACAGTGTGTTGAAAGGTACCGGTGGCAAAGAAGTGTAGGGCTGCCATTACCTTCACCTTGGGGGTCAGCGCCGTAGGGTACGGCCGGCCAGGTTGCAAATGTGGTGCCAAGCGCACTGCCAAATCCTCAATCAGCTGCCTGGTGAAGCGGTACCGTCGGATGCTGTCACATTCCACCATCGTTGCCAGGTCAGGGAATGGTCTATGGACAGCTGGAGCCCTGCAGTGCATAGGTTGAAGAAAGAAAGATTGTCAGTCACCCCACATATGTGCCATTCACCATACTCAATTTCAAATGATACATCATTACGAGACACAAGTACTTGATGTGTGTGCCGTTCTGTTCGGACATAACTCGCACCTACATGCCCATCATCTAACTTCTCAGTACAACATGTGTGCACAACTGGTACCAGGTTGTGCCATGGGAAACCATTAGGCTGTGTCACAGTACCCATTTACTGCTGTCACGTTCCACACACACACCACAGTGACATGTCTGGACAGATGCGCCACAGGCATCACAGCTCATTGACAGGTAGATTCCCAGTGACCCTGTCTTGCCACATGGACTCTGGCATGACATGGCGTATCATGTACACGTCAGAAAAACAAACATGACTCCCACAGGTAGTGGCCCCTGTCGCCTCCGCAGGACAGACATGGACGCCAGTGACGCACAACATCAAAGTCCATGCACAAACAACGTTGATGTGGAGACTGTCTCCCATTGTGCACATGGAATCAGAGACATCGGAAACACAACATGCACACAGACTGTGGAGGGACATCACTATTGTGGCAATGGGTCATCCTGTGACGTACATGCCTTCCCCCATGGGACCCTGGGGGTATGTGACATGTCACACACATACACAACCTGGAAATGTGACCATGCCACATGCTCCGAAATGAACTGTTGCACATCACAGTGGTCATGTGCACAACACACAAAGGACCCTGTCCCCATGAACACATGCACAGCCTGGGTGTGGCTGCCCACAAGTGCCACCACAGAAGCCACATGTTAACCCCCATACACAGAAAAGGTAATGCAGCCTTACATGCCTTAGGAAACAGTGTGGACTGGGTGTGGTGTTGTAGGTGTGCCCCTGGGTCTCTGGCAGGTATATGTGTCTGGCATACGTTCACCAGTGACAAGCATGGTGACATATGCGATTGACCTGTACAGGTACGTGTTGTACAGCAATGAACCGATCGGTGTGCCCGGCCGGACCATTGCATCTGTTGTGAGCGGGTACGCATTGTACAGCAATGGACCGATCGGTGTGCCCGGCCGGACCATTGCATCTGTTGTGTGCGGGTACGCGTTGTACAGCAATGGACAGATCGGTGTGCCCGGCCGGACCATTGCATCTGTTGTGAGCGGGTACGCATTGTACAGCAATGGACCGATCGGTGTGCCCGGCCGGACCATTGAATCTGTTGTGTGCGGGTACGCGTTGTACAGCAATGGACCGATCGGTGTGCCCGGCCGGACCATTGCATCTGTTGTGAGCGGGTACGCGTAGTACAGCAATGGACCGATCGGTGTGCCCGTCCGGACCATTGCATCTGTTGTGAGCGGGTACGCGTTGTACAGCAATGGACCGATCGGTGTGCCCGGCCGGACCATTGCATCTGTTGTGTGCGGGTTCGCGTTGTACAGCAATGGACCGATCGGTGTGCCCGGCCGGACCATTGCATCTGTTGTGTGCGGGTACGCATTGTATCCCGAAATACGCGTTGTACAGCAATGGACCGATCGGTGTGCCCGGCCGGACCATTGCATCAGTTGTGTGCGGGTACGTGTTGTACAGCAATGGACCGATCGGTGTGCCCGGCCGGACCATTGCATCTGTTGTGTGCGGGTACGCGTTGTATCCCGAAATACGCGTTGTACAGCAATGGACCGATCGGTGTGCCCGGCCGGACCATTGCATCTGTTGTGTGCGGGTACGCGTTGTATCCCGAAATGCGCGTTGTACAGCAATGGACCGATCGGTGTGCCCGGCCGGACCATTGCATCTGTTGTGAGCGGGTACGCGTTGTACAGCAATGGACCGATCGGTGTGCCCGGCCGGACCATTGCATCTGTTGTGTGCGGGTACGCCTTGTACAGCAATGGACAGATCGGTGTGCCCGGCCGGACCATTGCATCTGTTGTGAGCGGGTACGCGTTGTACAGCAATGGACCGATCGGTGTGCCCGGCCGGACCATTGCATCTGTTGTGTGCGGGTACGCGTTGTACAGCAATGGACCGATCGGTGTGCCCGGCCGGACCATTGCATCTGTTGTGAGCGGGTACGCGTTGTACAGCAATGGACCGATCGGTGTGCCCGGCCGGACCATTGCATCTGTTGTGTGCGGGTACGCGTTGTACAGCAATGGACCGATCGGTGTGCCCGGCCGGACCATTGCATCTGTTGTGAGCGGGTATGCGTTGTACAGCAATGGACCGATCGGTGTGCCTGGCCGGACCATTGCATCTGTTGTGTGCGGGTACGCGTTGTATCCCGAAATACGCGTTGTACAGCAATGGACCGATCGGTGTGCCCGGCCGGACCATTGCATCTGTTGTGTGTGGGTACGCGTTGTATCCCGAAATGCGCGTTGTACAGCAATGGACCGATCGGTGTGCCCGGCCGGACCATTGCATCTGTTGTGAGCGGGTACGCGTTGTACAGCAATGGACCGATCGGTGTGCCCGGCCGGACCATTGCATCTGTTGTGTGCGGGTACGCGTTGTATCCCGAAATGCGCGTTGTACAGCAATGGACCGATAGTGTGCCCGGCCGGACCATTGCATCTGTTGTGTGCGGGTACGCGTTGTACAGCAATGGACCGATCGGTGTGCCCGGCCAGACCATTGCATCTGTTGTGAGCGGGTACGCGTTGTACAGCAATGGACCGATCGGTGTGCCCGGCCGGACCATTGCATCTGTTGTGTGCGGGTACGCGTTGTACAGCAATGGACAGATCGGTGCGCACGCATTGGCTGGGGCCTGGCATGGCAACGGACGCGTTTTCGAAGCTCCAACGAGTCTGATGCAGTGAATTCAGTTGGCCAGCCACAACAATGTTGCAAAATCATGGGTGTCATGAAGTTGAAGATTTGAAGGATGCTGTGGGCGTGTATTAGTGCTGATATTCCATGGATTGGTCAGATTCAGCAGATGCAAACGACTTGGACCTATCACTTTGGACACATGGGACAGTATCTGCCTCTGCAGCACACATATAATGCTGGCTGTTCCCCTGAGAGATCAATTGCCTGCACTACATGCTCCAGGACGACATCTGCCACCAACACTGCTGCTGTATATGCATCCTCTGGCTACTGCAATGGCACGTACTGTGGAGAGTGCCCCAGCCTTCAGCCTTGAGGAGAACCAGGCCCTGCTGGACAGCCTCCTTCCACAGTACAGCAAGCTGTATGGGAAACCAGGGGAGCAGGTGAGTGTGCTGTCCACTGCCTTACTAATTGTGCATGTTGTCTGACTAGCAGGACTTACAGTGTGCACACCACTGGCTAGCATGCTCACTGAGTAGTTGTCACACCCCAAAGTGTGTAGTTACATGCACTGAACAGGTACAGTGCAGTAACAGTGCTTTCCAACAAGGTTTACTTCCCATGCAATGATACCATGTAGTGACTGCTGGCAAACTGTTAATAGCCATTGTTGCACTGCCTATGTACATCATATGCCCCTGTGATTGAGACATGTATCTCCAACTGTGTGATGCACGTATATGTTGCATGTGTAGTAATGGCCTTTTCACTTTGTCATCCTCACAGGTTGATGCCCACCAGAAGCAGGAAATCTGGCTGACCATCGCCCGGTCAGTAAGATCCGTGGGGGTCTACAGGTGCAGGATCCGCAACTGCCAGAAGAGGTGGCAGGACCTTCGGGGCTGGACACGGAGGATCGCAAGGGTCCAGCTGAAGCTGTTGCCTCCTCGCAGGAGGGGCGGACACCGGACCCTGACCCCGCACATGCTCAGGATCCTGGTGGTGGTCTTCCCTGACCTGGATGGGCAGCTGAAGGGCAGACAGCAGCAAGGAGGGGGTGAGTCCATGACTGTACTGTGCACTTTGTCTGACATGCTATGTGCCCTCCTCTGGCCTGGTTAAACTTCCACAGTACATCAGTCATGTGGTCCAGGACCCTTGTCCCTCATTTGTGACATGCCCACTTCTCCTCTGATACGCATATGTGTGGCCCTTACAGTCAGGAAATTGTGTCACTTGGGGACTGTGTCATTGCATTTAGCTTCGCTCAAGGTGGGGGACAGCATTTGTTACCGTGACTATGTTGTGCGATTCATGGGTGGGTCAATTGCTTACACAATGCCTAAGTTCTGACATGTAATCTGGGTGTAACTTTGATATGTGATCCACTTGCTGATCTGAATCACCACATGTCCCTGGGGAATTTGGCACACACCCATGCTGCTGGTGGGAACAATGTTTGGGCCTCAGGAGTATGTGTATCAAGTGTGTCACACATGCTTAGCCACCTGCCTACTGTCCATGACTCATCCCTCTTACAGGTGGAGCTGGACAGCCATGCCTACTCCAGGGCATACAATAGACTCTGTACTCCCACTCCCGTGTATCATCTGGCATGTTGTGATCAGTGAAATGTACCCTCAGGTGTCTGCCTCTGTCTCATTGTGCTGTGTCTTTGTTGTCAGGGCTACTGGTATGTTTATCGGTTAGGGCTCAGCATGCCATCGGAGATGTGACCATGATAGACGATACTTCTGTGACTTATAGGTGTCTGATCACTTGACTGTGCACACAGGTGTATGCGACTGTGACTTTTAGGCAGCTGTTTTTCATTCACAGCACACTGTGAGGTGCTCATGTTCAGAGAGTTGTGTTTCATGTCCCCCATATGTCCAATTGGTATGACGTGGACAAATAGTAGTTCAAATGATGTGGTTTTTGGGGGATGGACATGTGCACTTGTCAGTTACATAACTTGCATTCCCCATGTCCTAGGATTGTGACACAGTGCAGACTGTTGTTGTCTGGCTGCCATGGCCATGTGACTGGAGACAGTGATGTATGACTTTGCACGCATGCCTGTGTCATGGCATTAAACTTCCTAAGACTGATCCTGCAGGGGAGTGACATGTGCAACATGCACCCCATTGTGGCATTGACTATCCGGACATGGGTGCATCATGGTGTCTGGTGCTGGTATGCATCACATGCATTTCTATTTAGACTATGGACATCCCTTTATCCGGACACCTGCACTGACTCAGTGGCAAGAGATGTGATGTGTGCATGTTCACATACTTCACTGTGTTCCCTGCAATGTCCAACAACTGTGTAGGTGGTGCATGTGTGCACACTGGGGTCTTACCATCAGACAGGCACCAGACAGATGGGTGCAAGGGCAGGAGGGGTGTGAGTCCCATGGTTGACCATCAGACTGACAATTGGCTTCCCCGAATCTGTGTGAGGACTTTAGGCAATGTACAACTAAGGATGCCAGGGCTTGCTCTGTGATGTGCTGTACTTACTGTGGTGTGTGCGGTCAGTGCAGGTGACTGATGTTTGTCTGTTTCCCTAATTGTTTGCAGATACATCCACGGCCACAGGAGGGGACAGCTCCACGGACCAGGAGGAGCAGCGGAGCCAGACTGGGTCAGCATCCGACGAGTGGTCAGAGGGACCCAGTGGTACAGAGGGCAAGGGGAGCCACACCGAGGAGTCCTCAGCACCATCCACCTCAGCTGAGGACCACAGCAGCTCGGAGGATGACTCCCTTGTGGAGGCAGGTGTCAGCAGCCACCACACCCCAGCTAGTGTTGCTGTCCCCGCCACCACCACCACCACCACCGCCCTCCCATTGGCTCCCATTCCTGAGGTCCGTGGAGGCTCCCGTGCTCGGGAGCGTGTCTCCTTCGTGCCAGGCACCGCACCCCCTGCCCCTGTGTCCCCTGCTGCCCTGAGTGAGGAGTCTGTGTACCTCCTTCGGCAGCTCCATGTAGGGCAGACAGCAATGCTGAGTGTCCTCCATGCACACACCACTCTGTTGACACAGCTGGTGTCGTTCATGGAGGGCATCTCGACAGGTATGTCTGCCCTACAGAGGAGCAATAAGTCCATGGACTCCTCCCTGACGGGAGCCGTGTCCCTCCTCCAACAGTCCCTCACCCCTCCCACCTCTGCCCCATCCACACTTCCTGCCACCCTACCTGTCCAAAGCACATGCACACCTGCACAATCACCCAAACACACAGACACGAGCAGCACAGACACACCCAAGAGAAAGGCAAGACGTGCACACAAGCATCCTCAGGGGACTGATACCACACACACAGGGGATGGGGAACAGACACACACACAGGCATCCACAGTCACTCCGCAGTCCTCCAAATCCTCTCCCTCCAAGACCCCTTCCCTTGCCTCACCTGCTACCCCACCTACACAGCAGATCTTCCTCTGTGACCTCGGCCTCTTCCCCTCCGATCCTGCTGATCCAGCATACCGGGGGAAGAGGAAGTCCACCCACACAGAGGGGAGTGCCCCTCGCCCCCGGACACCCTCCCCCAGGTGCAGGCAGACACAGGACCCCCTTCAGAAGTCCCCCCGGACCAGGAAGAGCAAGACCCCACCACCACCACCACGCAGCTCCACCACCCAGTCTCTCTCCTCCATCCCCCAGGCCACCACTCCACAGGTTCCCCTGCCACACCCTGCCCCAGGTTCCCCCACACACCGATACCGCATCCCCAGACTGCTTAGGCCCTCCCCCCTGCCACTTGCTCTTCCACCCCCAACCCAGACGCTCTGCCTGTTAGTGCCACTGGTGTGGAGACCGGGTCCCCTCCCTCTGTCCTGCCCATCTCAGATGCCCACCCTTCCACTCCCTTGGAGTCATGCACTCCAGTGGAGTCCACAACCACCCCGTCTGACTCGGGCACTGCAGTGGGGACCCAGTCCACTACAGCAGACCAGCCCACTGCAGTGGTTGCAGCACCCACACCAACTGACTTGTGTACCACAGTGGTGGTGGCCCCCCCTGAGTCAGACACCTCCACTGCAGTTTCCGGTGACACTCCTGCACCCACCACCCCTTCACTGCCTCACTCTGCCATCCCCTGATCCTGTCCCTGCGGTGCCTGGCCTGCCCCTTGTATGCCCCTCCAAGGTGGATGTCCCCTGTCCGTACCAGTGCAGGCAAGCAATGGGTGACCAGTTGTCACTTATCACCCTGTTGGGACTGTGATTTTGGACTGGCCATTGGCCTTAGTTTCTTTTGGACTTCAGAGTTTTCCTTGACATTTGCTGAATAAAGCCTCTTTTTGTTTAATTGTGGGTTTTCTTTTGATGTACATGATGTGGATGAGTAGCATCCTGCATTTGCAGTTGTAATAGTGTTCATATCAGGAAAATGAAGTGTTGCTGTGATGGACTCCATGTGGTCCATGGGATATGTGTCCTGTTGTAGTCTGGATCTATGGCATCCTTTGCTGCAGTCTGAGGGTGTAATGTTCAGCATTTGACACAGGGATGTACGTTTTGCATTTGTAAATGAACATCTTTGTCTTACACTGATGCACATCTGGTGGGCTTACCACTGTTCAATGTTCCGATTTCCCTGACTGTGTGCCCAGCTCCACTGGACATGCAGTTTTGCACATCAATGTCGAAGGACTAATCTGTGTATACAGTGCACCTTGCTTGACACGTGTTTTCGGTGTATGCAGATGACTGACGTGACACTCCCGTACCCAGGCTGATGTGAGCAGAGCCTTCTGTGTGTTGTAGTTGTTGACTCACTGACGGAGTGTTCTGCTGACATGTTTGGGTCGTGCACAGACAAGGTTTGGCACAGCGGACCTTCCACAGGAGTGGAGTGCCCTCATGGGAGTGTGTAATCCGGTGACATTGCGTGGGCCTGTGTTGTGTGTTGTGTAAGCATGTCTGTGCGTGTTCCCTTCCCTTTTCCTACACAGGCTGTGTCCCTAGGGATGTTCCTGTTTGTGATGCTTGCTGAGTTGTTCTGTGTTCATCCAGCATCTTGGACCTGGTTTCTCCGTGATGTGGGTGCATGGCAAACTAATGTTCATGAGGTTGTCATCCCAGGTTGTCTTTGTTGTCAGGGCTGGGGATGTGGCCAAACGCAGATGGGACACATTCAGGATTCCCCTTGGCACTTGTTGTTTACACAAGTCATGTGATTTACAGTTTGTGTTAGCTTTCAGTGATTGTGACACGTTGTGTGTGTGACTGCTGCCACTCCTCAGGGTCAGAGCTGCAATGTTGGAAGTTGTGTACGTGTGTTCTTAGTGTGTCACCTTGGCTTCTTCGTTGGTGTGTGACTATGGCCAGGATCCCATTGATTGTGGTGGATTTCACATCATGCCCATGTACGGCATACTGTGCTGTGTGTCAGACATTGACGAGTTTTGTTGACTGGCCATGTGTGATGGGTTTCTGCACCTTAGTTCCCACCACCACCCCTGGTATTGTCATGGGTGCATGTGCAATGTCACCAGTCCATGTGAGCTTCACTGCTGCACATTGGTGGAGATCAGGGTGTGTGGTGTTGAGTGTGTGCAAATGTGAGTTGTTGCACGGCTAGACCCCTACCTCCATATTGGCCTTGGCTGGCAGGCCGTGCTGATTGATTAGAGCTTGTGTAGGTGTGATGGTAGTTCGTTGCTCAGGACACATGGCTGTGGTTCACAGTGTGAACGACATCTACCTTTGTCATCACAGTGGGATTATCATGCAGGCTAGTGTCAGCACAATGTGGGGTCCCTGGGGGTAGTGCTGTGGTGGGTCTGTCTCTTGCTGTGTTAGTTGCTGTTGCTACAAGCTTGTGTGACATGTGTAATTGGGCTCCCTCTCATCTAACAATGCCTGATTGGCCACATAGGGGTATCCGATCCATGAGTAACTTTTGTATGGCACTGTATACACATCTGTGTGGTTGGAATTCAGGCCTCCTCATGTGTTGTGTGGTTGCCTGGGGACACTGGCACACACCCCCATCACCTGTTGTGTTTGATATGCAGTGTGAGTCTGCCTGTTTGTGTTTGTGCCTTTGCACCACTGCATTGGCATATCTTGATTGTGCCATTGGCTGTATGTTGTTTGGTGGCTTTCCCCTGCTGTCCCTGGGACTCCTAGGTCATCAGTCAGCACAATAATCATGGTTTGTATGTCCCATTGCTGCCATGGTATGGTATTTGTTCACCTGACATCTACAGTCTCCACAGGATATCTACATTTGTGTGTCCATTGGTGCAGATATGTGGGTCAGCATTATGATGGTCACTTCTGTCATTGTGTTATTTGTGAATGTTGACAATGTGGGCCCCCATGGGTGATGTTTGTATGCACATGGCCAAAACCATGTTTCAGTGACACTGCACTGTTTGCCTCGACCAATTTATGTTGCTATGGGACACAAGCACTACTGTGCCACTGATGTGTTTGTTGTTGTGTGACCAGGATTCATCCATGCAGTTTGGCTTTGGCAGCTTTTACCATGACTACACTTACCTTATGATCACTGTGGTGATGGTGCTTTAGGCCCCATTGCCACACTGTTCAAAAATGTGCATCAGCTATGGACGCCACACTTACCTTTTGGTCACTGTGGTGATGGGGCTTTAGGCCCCATTGCCACACTGTTCAGAAAGTGCATCAGCTATGGACGCCACACTTACCTTTTGGTCACTGTGGTGATGAGGCTTTAGGCCCCATTGCCACACTGTTCAAAAAGTGCATCAGCTATGGACACCACACTTACCTTTTGGTCACTGTGGTGATGGGGCTTTAGGCCCCATTGCCACACTGTTCAGAAAGTGCATCAGCTATGGACACCACACTTACCTTTTGGTCACTGTGGTGATGGGGCTTTAGGCCCCATTGCCACACTGTTCAAAAAGTGCATCAGCTATGGACACCACACTTACCTTTTGGTCACTGTGGTGATGGGGCTTTAGGCCCCATTGCCACACTGTTCAGAAAGTGCATCAGCTATGGACACCACACTTACCTTTTGGTCACTGTGGTGATGGGGATTTAGGCCACATTGCCACACTGTTCAGAAAGTGCATCAGCTATGGACACCACACTTACCTTTTGGTCACTGTGGTGATGGGGCTTTAGGCCCCATTGCCACACTGTTCAAAAAGTGCATCAGCTATGGACACCACACTTACCTTTTGGTCACTGTGGTGATGGGGTGTTTGAGCCCATTGCCACAGTGGCCATGGTCGGCTTGCATTGTGGAAGCCACACACATTTATGTGTGACACATGTGATAGGGGGTCACATTGTATGTGCAATGTCATGTTCAGTCTTGTAGGCATTTGACACAGACTACACACGCTTGTCATGGTGTTGGGGGGGATGTAATTTTCTGTCATTCCTTATGTGGGAGTATGCTGGTTGTGTCATTCATTACCCGTCCTATGAGTAGGGGTGGTGTTAGTGGTAGGCATCCATCCCCCCATGAGTGGGGATGGTAGTAGTGACAGGCATCCATGCCCCCCTGAGTAGGGGTGGTGGTAGTGGTAGGCATCCATACCCCTAAGGGTAGGGATGGTAGTAGTGACAGGCATCCAGGCCCCCCTGAGTAGGGGTGGTGGTAGTGGCAGGCATCCATCCCCCTGAGGATGGGGATGGTAGTAGTGACAGGCATCCAGCCCCCTAAGGGTGGGTATGGTAGTAGTGACAGGCATCCAGCCCGCCCTGAGTGGGGGTGGTGGTGGTTGTAGGCATCCATACCCCTAAGGGTGGGGATGGTAGTAGTGACAGGCATCCAGGCCCCCCTGAGTAGGGGTGGTGGTAGTGGCAGGCATCCATCCCCCTAAGGATGGGGATGGTAGTAGTGACAGGCATCCAGCCCACACAGGATAGGGGTGGTGGTAGTGGCAGGCATCCATCCCCCTAAGGGTGGGGATGGTAGTAGTGACAGGCATCCAGCCCCCCCTGAGTGGGGGTGGTGGTAGTGGTAGGCATCCATACCCCTAAGGGTGGGGATGGTAGTAGTGACAGGCATCCATGCCCCCCTGAGTAGGGGTGGTGGTAGTGGCAGGCATCCATCCCCCTAAGGGTGGGGATGGTAGTAGTGACAGGCATCCAGCCCCCCCTGAGTGGGGGTGGTGGTAGTGGTAGGCATCCATACCCCTAAGGGTGGGGATGGTAGTAGTGACAGGCATCCATGCCCCCCTGAGTAGGGGTGGTGGTAGTGGTAGGCATCCATACCCCTAAGGGTGGGGATGGTAGTAGTGACAGGCATCCAGCCCCCCCTGAGTGGGGGTGGTGGTAGTGGTAGGCATCCATGCCCCCCTGAGTAGGGGTGGTGGTAGTGGTAGGCATCCATCCCCCCATGAGTGGGGATGGTAGTAGTGACAGGCATCCAGCCCCCTAAGGGTGGGTATGGTAGTATTGACAGGCATCCAGCCCCCCCTGAGTGGGGGTGGTGGTAGTGGTAGGCATCCATACCCCTAAGGGTGGGGATGGTAGTAGTGACAGGCATCCAGGCCCCCCTGAGTAGGGGTGGTGGTAGTGGCAGGCATCCATCCCCCTAAGGATGGGGATGGTAGTAGTGACAGCCATCCAGCCCCCCCTGGATAGGGGTGGTGGTAGTGGCAGGCATCCATCCCCCTAAGGGTGGGGATGGTAGTAGTGACAGGCATCCATGCCCCCCTGAGTAGGGGTGTTGATAGTGACAGGCATCCATCCCCCTTAGGGTGGGGATGGTAGTGGTGACAGGCATCCATGCCCCCTGAGTAGGGGTGGTGGTAGTGACAGGCATCCAGGCCCCCCTGAGTAGGGGTGGTAGTAGTGGCAGGCATCCAGCCCCCTAAGGGTGGGTATGGTAGTAGTGACAGGCATCCATGCCCCCCTGAGTAGGGGTGGTGGTAGTGGTAGGCATCCATACCCCTAAGGGTGGGGATGGTAGTAGTGACAGGCATCCATGCCCCCCTGAGTAGGGGTGGTGGTAGTGGTAGGCATCCAGCTCCCCCTGAGTAGGGGTGGTGGTGGTGGCAGGCATCTAGCCCCCCATGAGTAGGGGTGGTGGTAGGGTGGTGTTAGTGGTAGGCATCCATCCCCCTATGGGTGTATATGGCATTGGTGTTGGCCATCCCACCCCTATGGTTCTGCTGTTGCTTGTGTACGTCATTTGTGCATCCCTATGTGTGTGTGACATATTTCGAGTACGTGTAGTTTGTTTGTATTGTTGGTGTTTGACTTACCGTCTGCGCCGTACGCGTCCGTGCCGGTCCCGGTAATAGATGTAGAGTATCGGTAGGACCTGCGCAATGGGATTCATGCTTGGATCGTCTGGTTCGGGTTTCTCGTGTCTTCGACTCGTACTCGTCGCTGGCTTGTTCGTCTCGTAGCCGTGGATCGTCTTGTGGCGCAAAACGGAGCTTATGTACGGCTCGGCCGGATGCTCAAACGTGCCGGACGTAGCGACGGGTCCGGCGCGTACGGAATGCGCATCGTACTAGTCCGGCCGGAAGGTGCTGTGTATTTGGTTCCGTGCGGCTCGAATCGGCGTTTACGGATCCGGCTCGGGCGGGGAACAGGGGCTGGATTGGGTGAGTACGGCTCGCTCGGAAACTGGGTTGTTATACGCATCGTACTTGTTCGTCCGGACGAGTGTACGAATCAGTCGGGAAACACGCATTCGGCTTGTATTTTTTCCGGACGAATACTGTTAGGTGCGCTTCCGGCCGAGATCGGATTCGACCCCAGAGTGTTTCTGGGTGAATGCAAAGAAGAATTGTAGAGAAATTAGATAATTTAGGGACTGATTTAGATCTTGGCGGGACTACCATTGTCCCTCGGTAGCCATTGTTACAAGTAATCTGTTGAGATGACGGAGTTATGCCTGCTGTATTTAGATGTGGGCACTAACAGACTGTTTACCATTGCGTAAGCGGCTCACCTCATTTGACATGGCGGACTCCTCTCCTCAGGAAAGAAGGGGGCCCTGCTAGGGGCCTCAAAAGACACTTTCCGACAGCAGTTCCTTGCCGGAAAGGCCGACATGAAACTGCTGTGGGAAAGTGCCAACATTATCCCAAAAGGCGGAAACGCTTTCCTAAAGGGATTATGTGGCATTTCAGACTGGCCAACGGGCTCCTTGAGCCCGACAGAACACAGTTGGTGTCCCCAGCCGATTTACTCGCCGAACGCTGACATTATAATTTGGCGGTCGGAATGTAAACCTACCATGTAGGTCAGAAAGCCTCCGACGAGCGGTCGGAGGCTTTCTGACCTACATCGTAATCAGGCCCTAAGTGTGCAATGTATCTCTATCAAAATGCAATATTGTGTCACAACTGTTAAGGGAAAGCTGCCAGGACTACATCACAACAAAGCGTAGCATAAAATACCATAACAGATGTATTTACAAAGCACACTTTCATTTCTAGGGGCTCCTTGACCAGAATAATTTTTTTTTACCAATAAAGCTGTTTCTTTGGTTTATACCAGTAGTAGTTGCATGCAAAAAGAATGGGGAAGTCGGATTACACATAGACCTTACATCTCTAAACAAAAAAGTTAGGGCAAGCTATCATCCGCTTGCCAAAATAAATGACCTAATTACTAAACTTTATGGTGCCTGCTTTCTTAGTAACTGAGATTTAAAGAATGCATGTCAACAAATTAAGTGTGAGGATATTTCTTGAGACCACACTGTCTTCATTACATGAGACTGTGCATTCAGATTCAAAAGGAATACCTTAAAGGATGGCCTCCACTGCATCTGTATTTCAGGGGTCACATGCAGCAACTCGTCCAAGACACCAAAGGTATAACAGCATTCAAAGATGACATGTTAGATTACGTAGCTAATGAAGAAGAATATGATAGAGTTATGTTAAGGCACGTAGGCATGAGATACAAAACCATTTTGTGGTTGCAAAGCCTGTGATTCACAAATTCACAGGGTTATCAACCGCAAAGTAGCTTTTTGTTATGCGTTAACCACATTTTGAGATTCGGTAACAGGTTACTGAATCACAAATCGGGTTGAGAAACCCACATCAAATGTCCATTTGGAAGGGGTGTGTTAAGGGCGTATTTGCAAATAGCAATTTGTTAAGGTAGGCATCAATGTTTTGTAATCAAAATCTGGTGGCAAAACATTGAAATTTTCCCAACACCGCAAAGGAGGTGGTAACCCAATCACAAATGGAAAGGGGTTCGCTTGGGACCCATTCCCATTTGTGAATGGTAAAACCAAGTGGGAAGTAGGCTCTGGTCCATGGGAAAATCACCAATTTTCCAACAACAACAACAACAAAATATTTTCAAATGCAGCCCCTTTTCCTTTCAGGAAAATGGCCTACTTTTCTTTTTAAACATTGACTTTATTTAAAATGTGATCACAGACAGGGTGGTCTGCTGACTCCAGCAGCCCACCATCCCTGGGATGGCATCCAATAATAGTGAGTCACAATTTGCAACCTGCAATATGAACATTGATAAGGTAGGTCGGATTATGATCCACTATAATTCAGAATTTTGTCAACCGACCTTTGAGTACATAGGTCGGTTTGCAAAATTAATTTCCAGTTGCAAAAAATCTGGTGTGCAATTATGGCTCACATTTTGCAAATAATTTCTAAAGTCAGGCCCCTAGCATCTTGAAAGAAAGCATGTTAAATTTACATAAAGAAAAGTGTTACCTGTACTAATTCTAATACAGGCAAGTACTATAGCTCCAGTGCCAAATGACCAGGACTAGCTAATGCCCTTTCTCGGGCTGTGTCAATATTATTCTAAATGTAATCGCAAATTAAAAGTTAAAACACATTAAACAAAACTCCTTAAAAAGAATAGTCCCTTTATCTGGGTTCAGAAAATACTGGAGTGCCTTGAGAACATTAAAAAAAGTGTTGCTTCTGCTGAGGCATTGAGGGGGATATCATCAAGGCGCCGCGATAAAATGATCGCCGCTTTAGCGTCCGTTTTGGGCGAAAAGCGGCGATAATTTTATCGCATTATCAGCAAGGTCACGCTATCGCGTGAATCCTTGCCTTAGCGCCCTTTCCCTCAACGCCCAGCTTTGCATCCCTAAAGATATGCAAAGTGGGTGTTCCGCACTAAAATAACGTGAGAAATGTCGCTAAGTGACATTTCTCCTATCAACAAACTTCCCACTAACATGCATAGCGATAAGAAAAGTAGCGCTAACCGCGCTTATCGCTACTTTTCTTACGCCTGCTCTCAATCTGACTTAGCCATTGTATCCAATGGAAGGTGGATACTATGGCTGAGTCCACCCTGCCCTATCAGCAAGGTATCGCTTGTCGCTGTGCGATTATCGCTGGATTTCCAGCGATAATCGCACATTTTGTAGCTATCGCTGGTATTTTTATCACTTTTGAGATAAGCGTCGCTGATAGCGCGCTATCTCAGCGATAAAATCCAGCGATAGCCGGCGATAATTATCCTAGCGCTAAGTGCGCTTAGCGATAATTATCGCCGGTTGTTGCTGATATGCCCCTAAATTTCTTCAACCTATCTCTAGAATGCATCATCACGGTTGCTGATCTTTAAAACAATAATGAAATTGGAGCAATTTAAAAAAAGATAGGGGCTTGTAGAACACAGTTGTGCTTGTGTCCAGAACTTTATTTTGATTTGCTTTATATTACTGTGTAATTGGAGAAGAATCCTTATCCTCTGTCTAAGCTGTCAAAAAATTGTCAGCAATTTATTTGCGAGAACAATTTTATGTTACAGTCCACTAAACTAGATTCTGTTGGTGAACAAAAAAATAACATGCTCTGCACGTTTAATGCACCTGGCATCATACATCAAGAAATGCCAGCTTTATTTTTCACACATAACAGGCAAAAATAATTTGAAAACTGATTGTCACTGTAGCCCATTCATTTATCTAAAAGAGAACCTGGAAGAGGATCTCAATGGCTGTATAATGCCAGTATTGATATTGATGACGGTACAGAAAATGTAGAGCTGAACAAGGGTGGAAGAGACAGTTGCAATCAAATACTGGCCTCATTATCCACTTTACAATAAATGGTTGATCAAAAGAAAATAGTTTACAATCTGCAAGTATTTTCGAAGATTAAGGAGGAACTTTTTAATGAGGAAGGGTTGTCATGTAGAAAGTGCAAATTCATGCCACCACTAGTTTGAGACACGAGCTAACTGCACAAGCACATGCACTCATATTCGTAAAACTTGCAGGGAAAAAATCAACGGCCATATTTACTGTTTGGCAGATAGGATACTCCGTAAATATGTGGCAGATATCCTATCTACCATATTCCAACTGCTTTAGGCTTTAACACACTTGTGATGAGGTAGACTGGACATCCACAATATAAGGCCCTCAGACAGAACATGAGGCCTGATATGGACCGGATGCTAATCTTGAGATTGATGTTCAGTCATGCATTGCATGCTGTAACACCGATAAAACCATTAATACACACTAGTCCTTTGGAACCTATCAATACTGCAAAATATGCATGGCATACTTTAGGTATAAATGATATGGGACTTTTATACATTTTTCAACCAGTAACTAATATCTTATAGCATTAACTGACTGCTAATCATACTGGTTTAAGTGGAAGTTCTTGGAGGAACTAACTTCCCACATTATCATGAAATAAAGGGGCATATTCTCAAGAACGTGTGATAACCACCGCAAGTTTAGCCTAACGCAACTTTGCACATCGCAGTCTATGGCGGGAAAACAACCCCGTGTTAACGTAGTATTCCCAACCTGGCGGCACCATGTGATAGCCCCACGATAACGCGAGCGTTAAAATCAACGCGACGCCGCAAAAATGCGAAACACGAACGCGAATAAAGATGCGATGAGGCCAACCGCGATACAAAAATCAGCGATAACCAGCGACAGGCCTGCAATCCCCACGCGTCATGCAGGAAAATGCACCATAAAAGCTGATCAAGAAAAACACACCATAAACAAAATAAACTACGTAGCAACATGGAGGCACCCGGAACGAGTGCCCAGGTCAACGCGAACCCCACACGCCCCACAGACCACCAGCAAGGAACCTCGAGGTCGGGGAAGGCCAAGGAGAAGAGGAAGAGGAAGACGGGGTACAGTTCGCATGACAACCGGATCGTCGTCACGGAGGTGACAGAGCACCAACAACAACTGTCCGTCACCTCCACCGTGTTATTGGCAACACAGACGGAAAAATGGCATTCCATCGTGAATGCAGCCGGAGTGTCGAGGAGGCCAAGATGCGCTGGCACGTTGTGAAAAGCCAAACCAAGCAGAAACCCGCTGGCAACAGGAAGGCAGCAACGGCGAATGGAGGTGGGAGTCCTGTGCCACAGGAGGAGCTGGAGCAAATGGCGGCCACAGTCATCAGTGTGGAGACGGTGCAAGGAGTCGGGAGTCCGGACACTGCTCGACATGACCTGACACAACATCAACAGGGTGAGTAACGAACAGGGACTGTGGGGACGGAGGGGACGGGCACAATGGCACACATGCACAATGACGTGTAACACACCGCACACCCACAATGACCCTGGGTCATGTCCCTGATCCCAGTGGCACACTGCAGCACACATACAAACATCAAGTAGGCCCCCGACCACCATGTGCCTAAAGGGGTCCCACCCCACACATCACCAATTACACAACACACACATGCACCTGTGCAAAACACAGCAAAGATGCGTATGTGAGAACCACACTGACAATGCAAGTGACACCACATGACCAGCAGCATGGCTGGAGTACAATCACCATGACACTGTGCACGCCACAAGACTGAGGTGGCTGAGTGTGGACCACATCCGTAAAGGAGCAGGTCACACTCTGACACATCCACCTGCACAAACAACCACTGAGATCAACAACACATCTGCAGATAAACAATGCACAAGAGTACAAAAACCGTCCAAGAGCACAAATGACCCAAGTCGCCAACATCACAGCGCCTCAAAAGCACAAAACCCAAAGGCACACCGCCTCCAAGGGATAAGGGGCAGCAAAATCACAGCTGCAGGTGCGACTCCCACACAATGCAGCACACACACATAGCAATGACAGCACACCCACATGGACGACAATGTGGTACACAGTCCAACATCTACACTGCAGAACAGAGGACACAACTGGGTCTGCCTGTGCGTAGAAAATGGCCAATCACATCTGACATAGCAGGAAACTGTGAGATGCAAATGTACGTGTACAACCTCACCTACGTCATGTAGTCCAAATGTCCACTGTCCCGCATCAAATAGTCCGCCCCTCCCAAACAGTCACAATGTACATTGTCATGAAGTCTGTATGTAAACTTGAACAATGCGGCAACATACATGCCAACACAATGTCAACAAGCACCTCCCCTTCACATTGCAGAGGGACAAACAACACCTCCAGCAGAGCAGACCAGACAACTCTACAGTGATGCTGAAGAGGACCACCACACTTCCGACCCCTACGTCCCACAACAGCCCATGGACATCTTAGGCAATCAACCTCCAGGAGCAGGGCAGCACCGCTGCATCCAGGATACCCCACCCCCTGCACAGACAACACAGCTGGATGCACCCACCACCCCGGCTGGCTCCCAGAAGCCCACCGAAGCACACATCGCATTCCAAGGCCAGGTGTCAGACTGCCAGAAGGGGGTGGCCGAACATGTGGGGGTGGGGTACTACCTCATGGAAGCCGAACTAGATCACATACGTGGGTGTCTAAGTCCCATCAGGGACTACCTACACTCCCCAACGGAGACCCACACTGCGACAGAGACACATGCCTTTGCACATTTCCAGTACTGAACCACACCCAGAGCCACGGGATGATCATCCACACCCCCACGCTGGACTGGCGTACGCTGGCCCAGTTCACTCCTCTTACGTATTGAGTGGGGGACGACAAAGCTACATGTGCAATGTCCCACCCGCTGCCTGCGGTGACATGGCTGCGACCTCTGTACACGGCACAATGTAATGTTGTAGTGCCCGGGGCACAAATGCATACATCATGAGCACACGGACACACTCAGATAGTTCGTTGAACTGGCTACGGGCATGTGCGCTCGACACCTTTATTGGCATGGTCACATGTACAGTGACGCATGTGCTGGATGTGTGTGGGGTGAATGTAAGCCAGCCCTCATGGAGTCGTTGGTGCTGGCAACAACTTGAACAGTGATCACAATTAAAGCGGAAACAGAAAACACCAGCAAAACAGGAACAACTGTGAAGCATCATGGTGGTAGCCGGAGGAAGTACAGTGTTCACCCAACATGCAAGCAGAGTGGTCCATGATTTGTGGTGCACTGAGTTAGTGGCACCTGAAGAGCTGAGCAGGGAACAAGCTGATGATGGCACCCACGACTGGTGTGAGCAACTCTGATAGTCTGGGAGTAAGACACTTACGACTCTGGCACCTGTTGTTTGGAGTTGGTCCTGGCGGTGGTGGCGTGTGCATCCTGCGGTGATGCGGCATCCGGGCAGGCCAGGACTCGATTTGATGTGTGAGCCCAGGTGGGCCGCAGTTGAGGCCAGAGGCAGCGGACAGCGCAGGGCCACAGACACATGGCCTTGATGACCCCCCAGTCCATCGACCCAGAGGCCATCCAATATGCTATCAGACAGGGGCCATGACTTGAGCTGCACAGAGTTAGTGGCCCCGGATGCACTGCAGCTGGCACAGGCACACCGCCACGGGACGGTGACTTGCGGTGCAGTGAGATAGGGCCACGCGAGGTGATCGGGTCCTCGTCGATGTCGAAGGTGAATGTAGCGGAGGTTTGCGGGGGACAGTGGAAGGTGTCCTCCAGGGCATGATGCAGAGGGCAGAAGCCGGCCGGAAGAGGCAAATGGAGGAGTGGAATGCTACAGCCTCGTTTTTGCCACAAAGTCAGTATCACCGACATGATGATGAAGACAAGCCCCAGTCCATGGACTCAGTCGCCACCAAAGTTCAACCAGAAAGTGTCCATGGATGTCGGGGAACGGACTTAGTGGCACTGGAGCTGAAAGGGGATGCAGTCTGCGATGAGGCCAGTACAATGATGTCAAGTCTGCCATAAATGATTCATGACTGAATTCCCAATGTGTGACCTACTCGACCGCAGTGTAGGCCGAATGCGTAGTCATCAAGGGCCCACAGACACGTGTGGTTGGGATGCCATGCACATACTTTGTGTCACCACATCGAAGGGAGTATAGTGATATAAACTCTGAATTGATATGTGTACTCGGCCATTGTGTAATCAAGACTCAGTTCCAAATGTGTGACCTACTTGACCGTAGTGTAGGCCCGAGGCAGCGGTGGAGTACGTCAACGAAAAAGGAGTAAAGCGGGCCTGTGTCGCGGAGGCCGTGATGGTCTGAGGAGGCTGCCAAGGTCGTGGGCTTCGGGCTTGCAGCTTGCGCCGGCACGTGGTTGGCCCTCTTTGACACACGCCGGTGTCGGCAGGTGAGCAGTGAGGCCTGGCTGCGCAGGGGCCCGGGGTGCGTAACAAACAACAGTGTCTCAAACAAGGGTTTTGTTCAACGTACAGGTACATGTGGCAAAATTAATTGCAGTGGATTAAATCCAAAAGAGGAGAAAGCCAGGGAGACATTTTCTTATGAAAGTAATTTGTATTTCAATCGAAGAACATGTTGGACATATTAAACTTCATATGTACAAGCATATGGGGTGGTAGCACTGCGTTACATTAAATGACATGTAACCATAAAAATACTGTGCACAAGTGCTCGTGAAGTTGTGGTGACGGCGCAAGTGACACGTGATGTGGTATATACAGCGTTTTGTGGTTGGCGCCACAGGGTAAGTGGAGTAAAAAACGGTTTCTTTACATTTGAAGTACCCAAACAATTATTGTTACAAATTTATAATAATTAGGTAGGGTATTCGTTAGATGGAAGGCGCCAAGGGTTCCGCTGTGGGAGTCGACGGCATTTCAGCCTTTGGATGTGTTAGGCCATCACATCAGGACCAGGTTACGCAATATTTAATATGCAGTGCTGGGGATAAAAGGATACATGTATTCCTTTATATACACGAAAGGTTGGTGGACCAAGACGGAAGGTAGAGTAGAGAGGGCTTTAAAATTCGAGCCTACAACGACGGGGAGGAGACGGTAAAGGAGCACTGCAAACAATTACCGTGCCTAGGCTCATTGAAAAGAATTGTGTGCTAGAGGTGCCTGTGCATAAGCTGTGGCGAACTTACTCGAGAGTAGAGGGCGAGCTCATTCTGGCAGGACACTGGATGTCCGGAGGACACAGTTGGGCGAGCAAGGTGAGTTGCGAAGGAAGAATCAGTCGCAAGGGTGCTGCCTATATGTTGGAAATCGGAAAATAATCAATGGGGTGTGCCGGGCATGGAAACTGCACAGAAATATGTCTAGGCGCGCGGCACGTGGAGTGTGGGGGTCAGCCCCCGGGTCTGGTGTATATGTCATGGGCACGAATTGGGCTGGAGGCTGTGGAGGTGGAGAGGGATGAGGATAGCAAGACTCTAATGGGGAGCCATAGAGTCGGAACAGGAGGTTCAGCAGCGCGAGAGGGGGAGCGGAGCTCTGAGGGGGGGGCGTAGCAAGCCACGGCAGGTGTTGCAGTTGTGGCAAACCAACGTAAATTAATGGTCGTGCTGGGCAGCCTGAGAGTGTTGGTGTGCTTAATTTAAGGTCAGAGGCGCGGCAATAATGTGCAGAGGCAGGGAGATGGGGCGGCGTGCTTGGAAGACGCGCTTTGTGCCAGGAATCGGACAGGAGTCCCATAAGTGGGAGAAGGAGTCACGGGGGCGGGGTGTTTAGTCCAGTGGTGGGAATAACCCTCGGGACGCGCCCGGATCCGAAGCGGCAATGCCTCAGAGACTGATCCGCGGAAAAAGAGCGGCGGGGGCGAGAAAGAGAGAAGGTAATTACTTCGAGGAATTGGTAGTCGTGGACCCGCACGCTGAAGCCGGCATCAGTCAGGCTATGTGTAAGGTATTGGGGGCGGAAGTGGATAAAGACGTGCAGTCGGTCACGTGGGTGCGGAGAAAAACAAATAACTAGACCGCGCTAGGAGCGCGTGTAGGTAATAGAGGGGGCGAATAGGAAGAAAGACTGAGTTAAGGGAGAGTGCACAGGGCTAAGATGGTGAAGAAACATTGGATTGCGAGGATGGACAGAGTTACTGCATTCTACAGTGAATATGGCACGTGTACATATATAAAAATGCAATTTTTCAAAACGAAATTAAAGTATACAAGGGTAACATGTCAAGTTAAACGTTGTTTCATGATGTATACACAAGTGTAAAGCACTATTGATTGTGAGTGGACAGCATATCGAGATTACACGTAATGTTAGTTTGACACAATTGTCTGTGTAGATTTCGTTCTGGAATTAATGCATTAACAGGTAGAGATGCAGATACAGTAAAAGCAATTTACGGAAGGAAGGTCAGGTCTCAGGATTAGTGGTCATTATGTAAGTATCGTATTCCATTCATCCAGAGTGTTCAATCCTTGTTCGATGGTGTTGCAACGAGCAATCCAGCGACATTCGCACCTGCTCAGGAGTCTCTGGATATCCCCACCCCTGATTGGGATGGAAGGTTGATCAATCACCATCCAAACAAAGTCTGTTTCGGCGTGATTGTATTCCTTAAAGTGTGTGACCAGGGTTGCTGTAAGTACGTCGCATCTGATCCGACTGCGATGTTGCAGAATGCGATCTTTTACCATCTGGGTGGTCTGGCCGTTATACAGAAGGTTGCATGGGCAGCGTATACAATAGATGACGTTCTTGGACCTGCAATTGGTGAAGGATTTCAAGTCGTGTTTTTGTCCATTATGTTCGAAGCATTTAGTATTTAGTGTGGTGGCACATACAGAACATCTTTGCCATTTATAATGTCCAAGAAGTGGTGGGAGGTCCCATAATCCTCTCAAAATTTCCGGCCTGTTGTTGGTTTGTGGCCAGGTGATGGCATGTACCAGATGGTCGGATAGGTTTTTGCCCCTCCGGTATGAGAATAGAGGTGGTTCGTTGAATATGTTAAGAGGCGCCAGTGTATTCCAGTTGGATTTGATGATTTTGGAAAGTTTATTACTGGCAGGGGAAATCGTAGAGACAAAGGGGATACTAGAGTTGGTGCTCTTCTCCTTGGGTGTGAGTAGAGTTTCACGATGATTGTACCATGCACGTTTTCTTGCTCGAGTAACACATTTCTTTGGGTATCCATGTGTGATGAGTTTTTCAGAGAGGATGGCCGCTTCTCTGAAGAAATCTCTGCGCCATTTGCAATTGCGGCGAACCCGTAAGAATTGTCCAAACGGTAAACATCGCGTAGGCCGCGCGGATAGTAGCTGGAATAGAGCAGTAAGGTATTTCTCTCCGTCGGTTTCCTGAATAGTGCAGTACCTATTTTATTGTCTTCCACCCGTAGTGTCAGATCAAGGAAAGGTAAGTTATCTTCCTTACAAAACGTGGTGAATCTTAGATGTTTTTGGCAGGTGTGTAACCATTCCACGAATTGGTTGAGGGTCGTGTTGTTTCCAGACCAGATAAGCAGAATGTCGTCTATGTAGCGACGCCAGAATGTTATACTGTTCCTGAATGGGTTGAGGTTAGTCAGTATAATGGAGCTCTCAAGGTGATGGACATAGAGAATGGCAAAGTTCGGGGCAAAACATGCGCCCATAGACACTCCTTTGATCTGGAGGTAATAAGTGTCTTTGTACAGGAAATAATTATTTCTTAGGGCAATCTCCAGGAGTGACATCACAAACTCAGTAGGAATCCTTGTGGGCCCGGGGTGCAGCAGGCGCACAGGATCGCAGGCCACACCGCTCACGGCGACGGCGTCGGCTTCGTGGCGGGGTGGGAGGCGCCGCCCTTGCAGACACGTTGGGCATTCCGGAAGAGAACCATGCCCAGAGCTACGTGCTTTTTCTTCACACCCCTACGCTGGCCTGGCGTACGCCGGGCCAGCCCACTCCACATACGCTTACAGGGGGGGACGTCACAAGCTACATTTCCTTGGGCTTCCCCACTGGCTGGGGTGACATGGTTGCATCCACTGTCCACTACACTTCAGACACCAGCAGTGCATGTAGACATGGATATGTCTGTGGTCTGCATACTGCAGTCTGTCCAGCACATCTCCGCCACACTTGGTATTGTGTACATTCTCATTCATGTGTCACTTGCCTCCTTCGCACATGCCTGGTTCCCACCTCTCCCCACATTCCGGTATTGTGTGGCTGAGGTGCCATGCCGTTGATGGCTCATGTACATGGCTAACCAAGGTTGCCACAGTAAGTTGTGCTGTCGTGTCTGGTGGGTGGGCATGTTGTTTGGCATGTTGTATGTGATTTTGTGATGTGTGCAGTGCCAGAGTTGTGAGTTGCATGATTGTGGAGTTGAGGGGTGTGGTGTGTTCATTTGGTACTTGCCAACGTGCAGTGCATTTCCATAGGTGCCATCCTGGAAGCGCTGGTTGATGTTGGACTGTCGGAAGATGAAGGGATCATGCACACTGCCTGGGTAGTTGGCTACGACATTGGTGAAGAGTCCCCTGTGGTCCACTATTGCCTGCACGTTGATGGGATGCGTGTGCTTTCTGTTGCGGTACTTGTGTGAGGTGTCGGCAGGGGGCACAAGTAGGACATGTGTGCAGTCGATTGCCCCCAACACGTGCGGGAATCCAGCTATGGTGTATAGTCCTTGCTTGGTCTCCAGCTGTTCCTGCGCATTGTGGGGGACGTATAGGTACTGGGGTACCTAGCTGATGATGGCATCCAGGACAGGTGTGAGGAACTTGGATGGGGCTGGCTGTGCGACTCCTCCAACTCTGGCGGTTGTTGGTTGGGAGGTACCAGAGGCCAACAGGTGCAGCACAGCCAGCAGCTTTGTCTGCGGAGGGATGTTGGTTGTCCTCTGTGTTGGTACCGTCAGCCTGTGAGAACCTATAGGAGAGACAAATCATAAAGTCATATGTTAGAGTATTACTGATATTTTTTGACCTGCATCCCAAAAAAGTACACAACGGGGCACACCCATGTAGTCAAAAACGGAGCACTGCTAGAGTAGACTAACTTTTTACGCTGAAATATTCTTGCTCTGTGGGCCTTATTCCAAGACGAAATTTGGATTTTAAACGGTAGTTTCAGCAAAATCCGAATTTCCAAATTGCAAAGACAAAATGCCGGCCAGTTTGACCATAAATACCAGGAATGATGCAGATATATCATAGCGGGTAAATACCTCACTAGGGAACATATTATCAAGAACGGCGTTAAAAATTATCGCCGGTTTAGCGGCAGAAAACTGCTGCTAAAGCGGCGATAATGGGCTTGATAATATGCCCTTGGGAATTCCAATAGAAGTCCATGTTCTGGTGTGAACATGGGCTTCTATTGGAATTCTCCAGGGCATATTATCAAGCCCATTATCGCCGCTTTAGCAGCAGTTTTCTGCCGCTAAACCGGCGATAATTTTAACGCCGTTCTTGATAATATGCCCCTAAGAGCTTTCAGTATTTACTGGATGAATATCTCCAGAGGGCTAATTTTCTCCGGAGGGAAAAGAATTGGCAACAAAAGGCGACACTTGCATATGATGTTATTCCGCCAAGAGTAGGGGAAGGATTTTCATACCCTTCGTGCATCAGCTTTGCACACCATAGATTCATTCTATTGCGTTTTCGCCTGAATTACATCCCTCTGATTCTAGCTCTCCCAGTGAGGAAGCTCAAACACTCAGATTTGCCCCCCTGTCCTTGCGACAACTACTCGCCCAAACGGAGCTACATGTAGTATTATTCTGCAAGTTTTACCTTACTGAAAGGAAAGCGTTAATACTTCCGATTTTAAGGCGCTATAATTTCACACAATGCAGGGTGGCATTATATTTCTTAAAGGCACTCTCCGATCCCTTTGTCTGCTTCTCTGTAGCATGTTTTCTGTGGGCACGTGTGAGAAAGAGGAAGAATCGGGATTTGTTGACATAATCTGCTGTATTAATGGGAAAAATTGGTTTTATTTAAGTGATGGGGGCCTAAGAAGCAAAAAATTGTACTAAGACTATGATCGGTCCCACTTATGGCATTTAAATACTATGGGCCATATGTACAGTGAAGTGGCGGAGAGAGGCGTTAGCCTTCCTGGCTTAACGCCTCTCTCCTCCACTTCTGAAGCGCAAGGCTGCACCATATTTACAAGATTGTGGTGCAGCCTTGCGTTTCCCCCTGCGATGGCTCTAAGTTTAGCAACTTAGCGCCAACGCAAGCACCCTTGCACCTGAGTGCAAGGGTGTCTGCGTGCAGGGGAGGATTGTTTATGTGTAGGAAGGTGTTTCTTCATGCAGCACACATGAAAGTGACAACATGGCATTTTTTTAAAAGTCTGTTTATGTACAGCAAGGGACACCTTCCTACACATAAACAAACAATGGCATTTTGCTTTTTCCATGTGTGCTGCACAAGGCAGCACACATGGAAAAAGCAAAAACGAGGAGAAATAATGCATTTCTCCTCGTTTCGCCATCTTAAGACTAGTTTTTACCTGGTCTTAATTTTGGCGCTGCCTCCTATGCACGCCACCCTTGTACATAGGGGGCAGCGTTAAAATGAATGGGTTTTGCGGTGGAACGCCCACCGCAACACCCACTGCACGCCCCTTTCACACTAACCATAGCGTGAAAGGGGGCCTTATGTACAAGGCAGCTTAACGTGGCTTAACGCTGCCTTGTACATAAGGCGCAGCCCCTATCGCCATCATGTGGTGGTGATAGGGGCTTGTACATATGCCCCTATTTTTCTTGCGCAGGGCAAATTTGTGGAAATCACCAACAATTCTACATAGATCTTAACTGTTTTAATTGTTTTTATACTGTTTTTATAATATTGTGCCATGGTCTATTTGATGAATTGACGTTTTTATGATCTGTTTTAAAAAGAGATCGAATAAAGATTATGAACCTGAACCTGAACCTACTGGATAAAGTTTTAATTCACCAAAGACGGTAGGACTGGACTCATAGTGACCCAGTAGGTCTGCACAAATCGTAGCTTCCCGCTCATATAAAAGTATAAAGACATTTCCAAACCTATTGCATTTATCAATGCTTGTGTCTTCCCATTTCTGTTTCGTTTTCTAGCATGTAAAAAATAGTCATTTTTAATGTATGGTAGTCGCTCCTAACATCAACTCCTTGCTTTGCATGTAATCATACACTTTCCTTCACCTCACTGCATTTCCTAGCAGCCATGGACCAATTAATCAAAGAGAAACGACTTTCTGATCCATAGACACAGATTTACATTCGACAAAATCCATTTGTCTTCTCACTTTGCGAGTTTTATTATTTGCGTAATTTATGGTTGGTGCTCCGTACGTTCCCCGTTCCTCACCTACTCCTGTGGCAAATGTGCAGGGATTCCAGTTCACCTGCGTCAGTTCATCCATCAGGTGCGTGGGACTCCTGTTCTGAGATCTCACGGATTGATTGAAGGTGTCCCGACTCCTCCGACGGACTCACTGAAGCTGAAGAGACCCCATATATCAAATGTGTTCGAGTCACTTCCTACATCTGCTCCAGCAGTCCAGAAAGCAGATGTGCGTCCAACATTCATGTGGACCTGTATCGGTCATTATGTATTAGAGACTATTGGACTTCCGACTTCCGACATATTACGCACTGAAAACAACTTTTGTATTTACGCTCCCTGGCTTCCCCCTCATTTTCCTGCTTAGTTGGGCTCCAGATTTCTTCTGGGTGTGGACAACACACACATAAACGAACACATCATATTAATTAATTCAAGCTTTTTTTGCCAGCCTTCCTGGTGCTCTCACATGGGTCCCACGGGCCCTTGACAGAGTCAGGTGTTATTGCTCATTTTATGGAGTTCTTTCTAAATCTTCTGCTATTGATTTTGGGCATGATTGGGCATGGTAATTATTTTTAATTGATTTAAGCATTTTTTTGCCACCTAGCTGATTCTTCGTGTGCCCGACTGGCCTAGGATGGAGCCCAGATATTACTGTTCTTTTTATGGTATTTTGTCGGAATTTCTTGCTATCATTTTTGTGATCAGTGGGTCTTGGTTATAATTTTAAAAATATGTCATTGATTTTTATAAGCCTCTCTATTGTTAACATGTCGGCCTCTGGGCCTTCGATGGGTCCAGATATTATTAGTCCTTATTAGCTCCCTGGTTGTGCTCTGCTCTGCGCTCAATTTGAAAAAACATAAGTGCCAGGGCTATCGTCAGGAGGCCACTGCAGCTTGCACCACACATTGCCCCTGCCTGTGCTGCCAATGATAGTAACAACACAACTACTAACCTTCATACTCCTTCAAGTGTAACAATTCAGACTATTTCAGGCACCCAAATCTATAAGAGTGGCTTGGGCAACAACAAATAGTCATTTTTAATATATATATAATTAATAATTTACTCTTGTTGTGGTCATCACTAAATTAGCCAGACAGTGCCACCTTGTGGCACACTGTCACAAGCGCGGGTGTTGACAATTAAGTGCTGGTGTTGAGCACAGGAAACCACCGGATCAAATTAAGCACTGGCTCTGCTGTGCCCTAGAAAGGGTCTCCATTTTGTCATTCCTCACAGTTTTTAGTCTGGTACATATATCAGGCTATGTCATCTATTTCTCTTTGCCATAGGCCACAGTGGATGTGGTGAAGGTAGGTGCTCCTACTCATTGCTTATAATCAAGACAGTTTTTAGCATTTTTCGTAAATATTTATTCATTTGGTTTTCAAGATGAGATAGTTTTTAGCATTATAAAAGCCCTTTTAATATGGCTGTAAAATCAACATTTTCGTTATGGATTTGTGTCAGGGACCCATTCTAACTTCAAGTTTACAGAAAACATTTTATTACCAAGTGCTATTATGTCATGTAAGCTGTAGTCTGGAATAGCAAGCATAGAATATTTAGTAGCCACAATATCGTGACCAAAATATCGAAAACCAAAATGTCGAGGAGATAAGTGCTTAACTCCAGATGTGCATACCTTGAAGACATATATATATATATATATATATATACACATACACATACAAATGATGTCAGCCACCCTTACCTGCCTCGTGATTGCCTAATTGATGCCTGATATTTGAGTGAATGAGCATCCAAGGGTCTGAGATCTGAATAAGACACGCTGCAGAACAAGTATAGTCACCAGCACATGTCATACCAAGTGATCTGCCATTTTTCTCATAGTCCAGTAAACTGAAGTTATCTTAAAGTTGGAGTCATATCCATCTGTGGATTTAACACTAGTATCATACCACAACTTAGCCCTACAAGTGAGACGCAGTGTATACCTCCTCACCTCGGGGAGCCATTACTGGTATCCTAAAGAAGCATCAGTGATTTTTATGATCACCTACCACTCACCTTTACAGATTCAAAAGGGTGGTCCTGATGAAGGTGGATACAATTTATAATCTCCACTGAAACATGCGCTGACCTGGTTGTTGTGCAATCCCAGCCAGCAACATAATTGCGGATATTCTATGAAGTGTTCTCTCCGTGATTTCCAATGGTGTATTCCACTTTTGGCTGGGTAGTTTATGTATGTGATGTGTGCTTGTTAGAGTGGTGTTCTGTGAGAGGTCAGAATGGTTGTGTGGTTGATTCAGGGGATATACCATATGTTCCAATATACATGCATTTTTTACAAACTATGATGATGTATTAAAACAAATGTGACATGTATGTCCAAACTGAATAATTGTACATTTGTACTTATGAAAGTTTTGTGGTTTCAATAATATGTTTTTAACTTTTGTACAATCAGAGAAATACCCCAAAAAACTTGATATATAAAAAGAATAAGAATGAACTGAATAATATAATAAAATGATAAAATTCACACAATCAGCTGCTTGATCTGTATGTTCAGCAGTGGGTAGCCCATAGAGCTTTTGCAAGCCTACAGAGAAAGTATATAGGTCGTGTGGGAGTCCTTTTCATAATTTTGTGGTTTGTTCCCCCTTGCTCCCTCCCAGACTTACAAATTAACCTCACGGGGTACCTTTTTTCATTCTAATATATATATATATATACACGCACACACACACACGCACACACACATATATATATATATATATATATACACACACACACACACACACACAGGCCTTCAAAAATCTACTCGCCCACTCCCAATTGGGAGTAAAAATGTTTTGTGAGTAAACTTTTATCAGGTCTGGCTATTTTTAGCACATACTAGTCCCATCTGGGAGTAAACGTAGCACGTGTTCTGTTCTTTCAGAAAGTGAATGAGCAACAAATATGCCATTAAATCTTGTTTTTATCTTGACACATCTCCTGTCTGTTCAAGGAAAGGGGTCAAATGTCAGTTTGTCTTTTAACTAATTGCTGCTTGGAAAATGAGGTTTATTTTTCTCTCTCTTACTAGGGTTAAAGGTTTTTGTCAAGTGAGCTGTCTGAAGATGTCAGTGTTTTTCTCTAACACATAACATTTAAATAAATAGCCTGTAAATTAACATTACAAATATTTCAAAATATATCAGGAATTAAAAAGCACATTTGTTTTTAAAATTAACAAGTGTGATGCAAATAAAGAGTTAAATAGAGCAAAACAAACCAGAAAACCTGGTGAGGTGTAAATGACACATATTTGCAGAAACTCTATTTCCAAGCATTATTGTTGGTACCAGGGGCGGTTTCTTTATATGGGCGTGGGGCGTTGCCCCTGTTTCTTTGCTATATTTAAAAATGTTTTTATTTAATCAGTACTATTCCGTCTTTTTTTTTTTACTTACGTCTTTTTTTTACTGCATTGCGCGCCGCGAGGCATCACCGTCACCGTGAGGGAGGGGAAAGCCTCTACTCCGAACCTGCTCAGTGATTGGCAGGTGCGGCCCGGGCCTTCTTGGGATCAAGTGCGCATGTTGGGTTGGACGGCAGCCTTGCTCCGCCGTGCCAGACATGTGCACTTCAGCCCTCGACAGTCTCTGCAATGTAGGAGCCCGGGGATTGATGCCGCAGCCCCCAAGGCTCCAAATGAGCGTTGGCAGCCCTTGCCCAGCCAATGGCTGGGTCAGGGGCTGCCAACGCTCAGCCAATCCTTGCGCTGCTTTAGTTGCGGGGGTAGGATTTAGCCTGAGGGAGGTGAGCTGCACACCCGGAGGCAGCACCTCACGTCGTGAGTGAAGGATAATGAAGGAGTGAGGGTCCCCATACCTCGGGACAGGAGGCTGAGCAGAGCCGGAAGAGCGGAGCATGGGGCCAGGGGCTGACCCGCTGCTGCTTTGCGGTGAGTGTGGCTGTAGACCCCGGGGTTGTGAAGTGAGCTCGGCAACACCTTACGAGCGATCACAACCCCAGTGGCGTCCAAGATAGCAAATTTAAACGTGCCAGATTAAAAAAAAGTGTTGTTCTCGTCATGTTTATGTGCTAAGTTAGGGGTGCAGGTATTGCTTCTTCTGCACGAAGCGCCTGGAAATGTTTCAGGTTAGTGTGCACTACACATGGGTACTGACATACTATTAGTTACTTGTTGATCGCTTTATTTGCGAAGATGTTTACCTCCCCCACTGTGACCCACTGCCCCCCAGTCCATTGCTGCAGGTCGCTGGCCCCTTTACTAGCAAAGCTGCTGTTATTGTTACCCCCGAAATTGAGCCAAATAACGTTAAACCCCGAGGAGCAGCTGCCTGCCAGGGAATGCGCAGGCATGAGACCAGCCTGCAGTGCTGCACTGGCTTATTTTATACCGCTGTTGTGCGAGCCAGACCCTTGGCGCTTGGAAGCGGTCAGGCAGCTTGCACGCGCAGATGAACGCTGTTCTGCAAGAAAGGCTGGAGGCCATATCACTGGAGCATACATTGAACAAGCATTGGCATAGCCAATAGGTCTCGCCTTTGGGACCTTATAAGTGCTTAGCCATGCAACAGTTGATGTTGTTGCACCAAGGATATTATGCTGCATAACTAAATACTTATAAGGTCCCAAAAGCGAGACCTATTGGCTATGCCAATGCTTGTTTCCCATGTCATGTGTAACAACATCAGCTATAGCTGCGCGACCCAGCAAATTCAGAGTGAACTGAGATGGAGCCAAGCCAGAGATCTGATTTTGCTGTACCAACCAGAACACTATCTGAGTTATGAGAAGATTTTGCAAGTAAATGGCACAACAAATATGTAAAAATATGATAGCAATCTTTCAAATTGTAAATATGTTAGATCTTGAAAGGTTGTGTTTCCTTGATTAGACAAAATCACTGTATTGGCATTAGCATCCCCACCCCCAATTCTCTGGTGACACATGCATATGTAAACCAAAAGATGTCAGGACACAGGATACGAACCATCACTTTTTTGTTTTTCTATGTGAAACACATGACACTTGGCTACTATGGGTGTGCTATGGACGTCAGCAGTGCAACATTTGCTCACGCAGTTTCAATTTAAAATTTACTCCATTCAGTTCATCAGAGCTTCTGTGTGACATGTCCAAAAATGATAAAGGAAGCATACACTACACAGCATGGTATATGAAGCGTTTCAGGTTACAGAAAAAACAGTATGACGCAGCCGCCTGTCTCTGTATTGTTTGAGGAAGTATAAATGGGGGGAGGAATGGAAATTGGAAGGGTGGTGTCCAACATACAGCAAGCTGGTAATGTACTGGCATGCTTGTCATGTGCGCTAGTTAAACTAAAAAACTGAAGCATTAATCACTTGTTCTTCTTCCTTCAAAAAGGTGGGTGACATTTTGTGTAATTAGCCAGCATGGGACTACATGAGATAATGTAAAGCGGCAATGTAAAATGTAAAAAAACAGTGAGCACGCGCGCATGTACCTAAAGGAATGAGAGGGAAGCAATACAGGTTGAGAAATGGTTGAATGTTAACTGGAAAGGAAACCCAGTGGTAATCAGCAGGGAAAACGGTTCCGTTAGAGCAGAAAACCCACTCTACTGTCAGAAAGAGGATGGGGTTCATTGACGAACAGAGAATACAGATTCACCGACAGAATGATAGAGGACACATAACGCCCATTTTACTCCTTCAGATTGCTTTAGACCGCCCTCCTTTGCAGCTTGAGGTCTGCCTATCTAGACAAATTTACAGTTTCTGACTTAATGTTCGATTAAATGCTTTAATCGAAGTCATGCTTGACAACAGTGCCCTCTGCTGCACCTGCTGGTATTGCTGCAGCCAAATTGGGATGTAGGGAACGATATTAGCAGGAACAGCTTGAAGAACTTAAAGAACATATTTATACAGAAAGGGACATAGAACAAGCAACGGCCGCGCGGCCGCGAAAGTGAAAGTAATCGCGAGGGAAGCCAGATGGCGAGGGAAGCCATATGGCGCCTGATCGCGCGTGCACTCTCGCGTGAACGCAAGCTGGTCGCCAGCAAACTGCTGTTTGCACTTCCGAAACCCGCTGACTAAAACTCTCGCCAGAGCAGCGCATGCGCTGGCTCAGGCGAGACCTAAAAATCGGTGGGTTGAGGGCCGACTGCGGATACGTTGGTAACTTAATCCGCCTTTAATCTTCAGACACATCTATGGAATTAGTGAATAACGACTATTTTGTTGACCCTTAGAGGCACGTTGTGTCTAATTAATAATAGCAATAGCAGAGATATTCACTCAAACTACTCTCCTGTTGATGGTATTGACCAATGGCATAGCGCCTAACGCCTTTTATCTTCTTCACATTGAAGCACTGCTACGATGTGTGCACCTTTCTGGACGGCCTGCCTTAAACATTCACAGGGCTCAACTTAATTTCGGTGGAGTTTTACTAACACAATGGCCACCTTCTCCTGCTTGTGTCTCCTACGAAATGAAGGCAGCTGCCCTATTTAAAATCGAGATGATATCGCAGCGTCAACCTGGAATGTGACTGTCGCAGCAGATAAAAAGCGCCAGTGCACTTCAGTCACACAGCACCACATTGTCTCCAGCTTCATGGCGCTATCTCGTAGTGAGGTGCTAAATGCTAATCTCTCAGGAAGGCATTTCCCAATCCCTACTCTGCTAAAGTTACTGCGTCACAGGTTATGTGATCAGTTATGTCATCCTGAATGAGTTCATTTGTGTTGTGAACTAAGCCAGCTTTTCTGCTGATAATTGTGCATTTGAGGTTATGAGTGAACCGATTACTGATGTTATTGATAAATCAGCAGGTGATGTCATACGTGGGTTGGTCAACAGAGTTGTTGACAATTTCAATGGTTTGGGGAGATGATGTGGCGTAATGGCCAGAGCTCCGGCGCTGAGACTGAAGCCAAAGCAAAGTGTCTGAAGTGGGCTGGCCTTTCTCCAGAGCACACAGAACAATGTTCATGTATTCCAGATGCAACGGGAATTCTGTGGAAATGTGTGATCGGGGTACACAGATGTCAAACTTTTTACAAGGCAAGAGGAAATACATTGCCTAAATGTGAGTGAGAGCATTGTATGTTTGGAAGTAATGACGTGTGATCACTAAATTAATTTGCTTTAAAATACACCATTAGCATTCTTTTTTTGTCATTTTTTTCTCGGGAGTGGGACCCACCCAGGACCCACCCAGGACCCCACATTTGTCCATTAAACTTGCTTGTGTTGCTCGCTATATAAAAGTCATACCCAACTTTTACGCCCCCACCACTGTCACATGTCACCAGCCGCCACTGGTTGGTACACTATATAGTTTTATCAGTAAAGCCACGTGTCAGTGGGAAAGTTTGTGGACATTTCAATGTAAACTCTTCTGATTACACATTACAGTGTACTTCCACTTCATGCTTTAGTTATATATTTATTAAAAGTGAGAATTTTTTAAACATGATTTGAGGAGCATTCCTGCCCTGCCCTGTTGACAATGCTGTTAATGAACTAAGAGGCAAGTCAGGGGTCATGTGTATCCTATATGTGGCTGGATTTTTATTATATATGGAAAAAAGTTTAGTCTATTAAATCAAACAAGAGTTTTTTGTACAGCAGACATGCTAAACTCATGCATTTGAAGGTGCTCTCATATGTGATAATGAAGAAAATAGTGGCTCAATGAATTAAAGTATTTGCCCACAATCACATCATTTGAAACCAGTTTATGGGCCAAGTGCATTACAAATCGGTCGAGTAGATTATTTAAGTCACTAGACCTGCAGGACTAGTAAAACTTTTATGATTGTCCAAGGCCTGATATATATGTTCACTGAAAAAAACCCAGTTATAGTTAGGATCAACATTTCACTCATACAAAACCATAGAAATTCAGCAGTTATAGTTACCTTAGCTAACTATAACTTATGCATCCGCAATGCACTGCTTATCACCTCACATATTACATCACTCATGACATGGTCAGTGACATCACTCATGACATCACTGATGACATCTCAAATGACATCACGGATGACATCATTCGGAGAGTGTAAGTGTTGCGCAGACATAGCTGAGACTTAAAGAGATATATACTAAGCTACACCATAGGTTAAATAATTATTCTTTCTGTGCTACTAATGAGTGATACTATTTGTAACATATATTATGTGAGTGGCCGTATGACTGTGTTTATCTGTGTGTGAGTGTTTGTCTGAGTGCTTGTATGGGTGTGTGAGTGGCTGTGTGGGTGTATACGTAGGTGTGTGAGTAGCTGTGTTGGTGACTTAGTGGCTGTGTGAGTGATTATATTGTGAGTGAGTCAGTGGGTGCATTAATGGCTGTATGGGTGTGTAAGTGACTGTATGGGTGAGTGAGTGGGTGTCTGAATGATTGTATGATGAGTGACTAGCTGTGTAACTGGCTGTATGGGTGAGTGAGTGGCTATTTGTGTGGCTGTTTGGTTAAGTAAGGTGGTGTGTAAGTGGTTGTTCTGTAGAGTAAGTGCCTGTGTGAATGGATGTATGGGTTCGTGAGTGGATGTGTGAGTGCTTGTATGGATGTGTGAATGGGAATGTAAGTGGCTCTGTGAGTGTGTGAGGGAATGTGTGAGTGCTTGTATGTATGAGTGAATGGCTATGTGAGTGGCTAAATGGGTAACTGAGTGGTTGTATCAGTAGCTGTATGGATGACTGGTTGTGTGAGTGCTTGTGTGAGTGAGTGAGTGGGTTTGTGAGTGAGTGGCTCTACAGAGGATTGAATGGTTGTGTGAGTACTTGTATGGGTCTGTAAATATGTATGTGAGTGGTTGTGTGGGTGGGTGTAAGAGAGGCTGTATGGGGGTGTGAGTGGGTGTGTGGGTGGTTCTATAGATGATGTCATCAGTGATGTCATCAGTGATGTCATTTGAGGTGCCATTAGTGATGTCATCAGTGATGTCTCTGTCTATGTCATGAGTGATGTAATATGTGAGGTCATAAGCAGTTCATTGCAGGGGCATGAGTTATAGTTAGCTCAGGTAACTATAACTGCTAAATTTCTATGGTTTTATGCAAATGAAATGTGTGGGTGTGATAAATCGCACCTATTATGAGTTTCTGGGAAATAACGTGGATTTTGACGTTTAAAGCACCAAAATCCGTATGACATGGCAATTACTGTATGATTTTCCCTGTTAAAATTTAGCAGGTTTGACCTGCTGAAATTTAAGGACGGTTGAGGTATTTAGCACATCCGATAATTACCAGATGTGTTAAATAACACTCAACTTGTAATTTTGACCTGTGCGTAAACAGAGGTTTATGCATAGGTTGAAAAAAAATGACTGACTCATAATCAGGCCCTTAGTCTCAGATATTTGTTAGCTTAACCAAACTGCAGCAGGAGGTCAGTTCTTTACGATCAGCATTAATTGTGGTTAAACAAGAGACAGGTGTTATGCAAAAGACACAGAAGAAAGAGCTAGCATTGTGCAATTGCCTTTAGAACCAAAGACACAGATTCTTTGCATACCTCATCCATTCCAAGAAATAAAAACTCTAACACACATTCATACTTAGGGGCCGATTCCGATCTCGGTCGGAGGCGCACCCAATACTATTCGGCCGGGAAAAAAGCCATGCGAAAGCCTGTTTCCCGACCGATCCGTACAGCACACCGAACGAGCAAGTACGATGCGCACAACAGCAAAAATTCCGGCCGAGCCGTACTCACCCAAACCAGGTCCTGTTCTCCGACCGAGGCGAATCCGGAAACGCCGAATCGAGTCGCACGGAAGGAAAATGCAGCCCCGTCCGGCCGGACAAGTACGATGCGCTTCCCGTACGCGCCGAACCCGTCGCTACGCACGGCACGTCAAAGCATCCGGGAGAGGCGCACATAAGCTCCGATTCGCGCCACAACACGATCCACGGCTCCGAGACGAACACGGCAGCGACGAGGACGAGGCGAAGCGACGAGGACGAGGCGAAGCGACGAGGACGACGCGAAGCAACGAGAAGGACGAACGACACGAACCAACCATGAATCCCTTCGTCCCGATCATACCAATATTCTACATTTACTACCGGAACAGGCACGGACGCGTACGGCGCAGAAGGTAAGCCAGACACCAACCACAAAACACATACAACACGTACACGACACATCACACACATACACGGGGAATCTGAATATACTTACACCAGCAACAGCAGCATCATAGGGGCGGGATGCCCATCACCAATGCCACATATGCACACAGGGGCCTGAATGCGCACCACCACCCCAACCCAGGGGGGGCTGGATGCCTACCACTACTACCACCCTCACCCACGGGGGGCAGGATGCCTACCACTACTACCACCCTTAGCCAGGGGGGGCTGGATGCCCACCACTACTACCACCCTTAGACAGGGGGGCAGGATGCCCACCACTACTACCACCCTCACCCAGGGGGGGCAGGATGCCTACCACTACTACCACCCTCACCCAGGGGGGCAGGATGCCTACCACTACTACCACCCTCACCCAGAGGGGCAGGATGCCTACCACTACTACCACCCTCACCCAGGGGGGCAGGATGCCTACCACTACTACCACCCTTAGCCAGGGGGCTGGATGCCCACCACTACTACCACCCTTAGACAGGGGGCAGGATGCCCACCACTACTACCACCCTCACCCAGGGGGCAGGATGCCTACCACTACTACCACCCTCACCCAGGGGGCAGGATGCCTACCACTACTACCACCCTCACCCACGGGGGGCAGGATGCCTACCACTACTACCACCCTCACCCACGGGGGCAGGATGCCTACCACTACTACCACCCTCACCCAGGGGGGCAGGATGCCTACCACTACTACCACTCTTAGCCAGGGGGCTGGATGCCCACCACTACTACCACCCTTAGCCAGGGGGCTGGATGACCACCACTACTACCACCCTTAGCCAGGGGGCAGGATGCCCACCACTACTACCACCCTCACCCACGGGGGGCAGGATGCCCACCACTACTACCACCCTCACCCAGGGGGCAGGATGCCTACCACTACTACCACCCTTAGCCAGGGGGGGCTGGATGCCCACCACTACTACCACCCTTAGACAGGGGGGCAGGATGCCCACCACTACTACCACCCTCACCCAGGGGGGCAGGATGCCTACCACTACTACCACCCTCACCCAGGGGGGGCAGGATGCCTACCACTACTACCACCCTCACCCACGGGGGGCAGGATGCCTACCACTACTACCACCCTCACCCAGGGGGGGCAGGATGCCTACCACTACTACCACCCTTAGCCAGGGGGGGCTGGATGCCCACCACTACTACCACCCTTAGCCAGGGGGGCAGGATGCCCACCACTACTACCACCCTCACCCACGGGGGGCAGGATGCCCACCACTACTACCACCCTCACCCAGGGGGGCAGGATGCCTACCACTACTACCACCCTTAGCCAGGGGGCTGGATGCCCACCACTACTACCACCCTTAGACAGGGGGCAGGATGCCCACCACTACTACCACCCTCACCCAGGGGGCAGGATGCCTACCACTACTACCACCCTCACCCAGGGGGGCAGGATGCCTACCACTACTACCACCCTCACCCACGGGGGGCAGGATGCCTACCACTACTACCATCCTCACCCACGGGGGCAGGATGCCCACCACTACTACCACCCTCACCCAGGGGGGCAGGATGCCTACCACTACTACCACCCTTAGCCAGGGGGCAGGATGCCCACCACTACTACCACCCTTAGACAGGGGGCAGGATGCCCACCACTACTACCACCCTCACCCAGGGGGCAGGATGCCTACCACTACTACCACCCTCACCCAGGGGGCAGGATGCCTACCACTACTACCACCCTCACCCACGGGGGGCAGGATGCCTACCACTACTACCACCCTCACCCACGGGGGCAGGATGCCTACCACTACTACCACCCTCACCCAGGGGGGCAGGATGCCTACCACTACTACCACCCTTAGCCAGGGGGGCAGGATGCCCACCACTACTACCACCCTTAGACAGGGGGGCAGGATGCCCACCACTACTACCACCCTCACCCACGGGGGGCAGGATGCCCACCACTACTACCACCCTCACCCACGGGGGGCAGGATGCCTACCACTACTACCACCCTTAGCCAGGGGGCTGGATGCCCACCACTACTACCACCCTTAGACAGGGGGCAGGATGCCCACCACTACTACCACCCTCACCCAGGGGGCAGGATGCCTACCACTACTACCACCCTCACCCAGGGGGGCAGGATGCCTACCACTACTACCACCCTCACCCACGGGGGGCAGGATGCCTACCACTACTACCACCCTCACCCACGGGGGGCAGGATGCCTACCACTACTACCACCCTTAGCCAGGGGGGGCTGGATGCCCACCACTACTACCACCCTTAGCCAGGGGGGCAGGATGCCCACCACTACTACCACCCTCACCCACGGGGGGCAGGATGCCCACCACTACTACCACCCTCACCCAGGGGGGGCAGGATGCCTACCACTACTACCACCCTTAGCCAGGGGGGCTGGATGCCTACCACTACTACCACCCTTAGACAGGGGGCAGGATGCCCACCACTACTACCACCCTCACCCAGGGGGCAGGATGCCTACCACTACTACCACCCTCACCCAGGGGGGCAGGATGCCTACCACTACTACCACCCTCACCCAGGGGGGCAGGATGCCTACCACTACTACCACCCTCACCCACGGGGGGCAGGATGCCTACCACTACTACCACCCTCACCCAGGGGGGCAGGATGCCTACCACTACTACCACCCTTAGCCAGGGGGGCTGGATGCCCACCACTACTACCACCCTTAGCCAGGGGGCAGGATGCCCACCACTACTACCACCCTCACCCACGGGGGCAGGATGCCCACCACTACTACCACCCTCACCCAGGGGGGCAGGATGCCTACCACTACTACCACCCTTAGCCAGGGGGCTGGATGCCCACCACTACTACCACCCTTAGACAGGGGGGCAGGATGCCCACCACTACTACCACCCTCACCCAGGGGGCAGGATGCCTACCACTACTACCACCCTCACCCAGGGGGGCAGGATGCCTACCACTACTACCACCCTCACCCACGGGGGCAGGATGCCTACCACTACTACCACCCTCACCCACGGGGGCAGGATGCCTACCACTACTACCACCCTTAGCCAGGGGGCTGGATGCCCACCACTACTACCACCCTTAGACAGGGGGGCAGGATGCCCACCACTACTACCACCCTCACCCAGGGGGGGCAGGATGCCTACCACTACTACCACCCCCACTCATAGGATGGACAATGCATGACACAACAAGCACACCACAACCTAGGGAATGCAAGATTAAGACATCCCCCCACCACCATGACAAGCGTGTGTAGGCTGTGTCAAATGCCTACAACACCGAACATGACTTTGAACATACAATGTGACCCCCTAGCACATGTGCCACACATATATGTGTGTGGCACCCACAATGCAAGCAGCCCATGACCATTGTGGCAATGGGGCCTAAACCCCCATCATCACAGTGACCAAAAGGCAAGTGTGGGGTCCATAGCTGAAGCACATTTTGACCGTTGTGGCAATGGGGTCTACACCCTCATCATCACAGTGACCAAAAGGTAATTGTTGACAAAGAAAGAGCTGCAACTGCCAAACTGCATGGATCATTCCTGGTCACAGAACCAAAAACTCATCTGTGGCAAAGTAGTGTATGTGTCCCATTGCAACATAAATTGGGGGAGCCAAATACTGCAGTGCAAATGAAACATTCCTTTGGCCATGTGCAGACAAACAACACCCATGGGGGCTGAGACCGTCAACAGTCATCAATGACACAATGACAGAAGTGACCATCAGAATGCAGAACCACATATTTGCACCAATGGGCACACAAATGCAGATATCCTGTGGAGACAGCAGATGTGAGGTGAACAGATACCATACCATGGCAGCAATGGGACACACAAACCATGATCACTGTGCTGACCGATGACCTAGGAGTCCCAGGGACAGCAGGGGAAACACACCAAACAACATACAGCCAATGGCACACCCAAGATATGCCAATGCAGTGGTGCAGATGCACAAACACAAACAGGCAGACCAACACTGTCATCATACACAGCAGGTGAGGGGTGGGGGTGCCAGTGTCCCCAGGCAACCACACAACACATGAGGAGAGCTGAATACCAATCATACAGATGTGCATACACTGCCACACTAAGGTAACTCATGGATCCAAATCCCCTATGTGGGCAAGCAGGCATTGTCAGGTGAGAGGGAGCACAAAACACACATGTCACACAGGCACGTAGGAACAACAACTGGCACAGCAAGACACAGACACACCACAGCACCACCCCCAGGGCCCCCACAATGTGGTGACCCTGGGCTGAATAAAGATACCACTGTGATGACAAAGCTAAATGTCGTTCACACTGTGAACCACAGTCAGGTGTCCTGAGCAACTAACTACCATCACACCTACACAAGCACAAATCAATCAGCATGGCCAGTAAGCCAAGGCCAACATGGAGGCAGGGGCCTAGCCGGGCAACAACTCTCATCTGCACACACTCAACACCACACCCCTCGACCTCTGACAATGTGCAGCAGTGAAGTACACATGCACTGGTGACATTGCACATGCACCCATGACTATTCCAGGGTGGTGGGTGGGAACCAAGGTGTAGAAACACATCACACATGGACACTCAACAAGACTCCTGAATGTCTGACACACGGCACACTACGCTGTACATGGACATGACGGCAATACCACACCGACCAATGGGATCCCAGCCACAGTCACACACCAATGAAGAAGCCAAGGTCACCCACAAAGAACACACATAGACAACAACCAACATTGCAGCCCGGACCCTGAGGAGTGCCAGCAGTCACACACACAACGTGTCACAATCACTGAAAGATAACACAAACTGGAAATCACATGACAGGGGCAAACAACAAGTGCCAAGGGGAAACCTGACTGTGACCCATCTGCGTCTGCACACAAACTCAGCCCTGACCGAAAACACACCTATGGGTGACACCCTGATGACCAGTAATGTGCCATGCACCCACATCACAGAGAACACAGGGAGAAGACTTTGGGGGAACATAGCTCAAGTCAGCAAGCATCACAAACAGGTACAACACTAGGGATCACAGCATGCGCAGATGAATGGAAGTGAACACACAGACATGCACATACAACACACACCTTGGGCGCAGGCAATGTCACACGTGTACACACTGCCATGAGGGGACTCCACTCCTGTGTGAGGAAAGCTGTGCCATATGTTGCCTCAGTAGGGCCCCATCATGTCAGCTGAGCACTTGGTCACACAATCAACAATTAGCACCAAATGAGGGCTCCCATCACATCAGCCTGGTCATGGATGTGCCAACGGAATCATCAGCACAGATCCAACACACTTGTATAGCAATGTTGCACTGACTACACGGATGAGTCCTTCCCCATTGATGCCCAAACCTGCATGTCCACTGGAGATGGCAACACGGTCAGGGAAGTAGACAAATGCAACGATGGCAGGCACAACAGATGTGCAGGGGTGGAAGCCACAGATATGAAATTGCCAATGTAAGTAGGAAACCCATTGCCAAGTACTGAACACATGACACCCTCAGATGCTGCTATTGATGACATGGATACACCACATGATAGGACACATTCCCCCTGGACCACATGGGTTCCTGCACAGTAACACTTCATGATCATGAGACCAGATATCACCATCACTGCAGCAAGGGCATGGTTAGCAGCACCAACAACATGTACATCTGAAGCATGAGCACTAGAGAAAAGAAAGTTGCTTTATTCAGCATATGTGTTGTTTGATAACGACGTCCAGAAAAAATACAGCAAAGGCCAATGGCCAGTCCATTGTCATAGTTCAAACAGGGTGACACTGGCAGATGTCACCCTACGCATGCCTGCACAAAACCAGGGACAATCCACTAGGAGGGGCAACCGGGGGCAGGCCAGGCACCGCAGGGACAGGATCAGGGCTCACCAGGGGAGTCAGGGAAGGGGTGGTGGGTGCTGGAGAGCCACTGACAACTGCAGTGGAGGTGTCTGACATGGTGTGTGCCGGCACAACTGGGGGCATGACTCAGATGTCGTGGGTGCCGGCACAACTGCAGTGGACCCTGCAGATGGGGTGGACAGGTCCGCCACTGCAGTGCCCAAGTCAGACAGGGCGGTAGTGGACTCCACTGCAGTGCCTACCTCCAGGGGAGGAGAATGGGGAACAGGCAAGGTGGGTTGGACAGAGGGGAGGACACCCTCACCACATCAGTGGCACAGACAAGCGCAGCGGGGGTGTGGTGCTGGGAGAGCAAGTGGCAGGGGGAGAAGGCCGGAGCATCTTGGGGATGGTATATCTGTGGGTGGGGGAACCTGGGGCAGGGTGTGGTGGGGGCACCTGTGCAGTGGGGGCCTGAGGGATGGAGGACGGAGACCTTGTGCCTGAGCTGCAGGGCGGTGGCGGGGTCTTTGTCTTACCACTCCGGGGGACTTGCGGGTGGGGGCCTCAGTCCGTCTGCGCCTGGGGGAGGGTGTCCGGGGGCGAGGGGCACTCTGCTCCGTGTGGGTGGGCTTCCTCTTCCCCCGGGATGCTGGAGCAGCTTCATCGGTGGGGAAGAGGCCGAGGTCACAGAGGAAGAGCTGCTGTGACTTTGGGGTTGCATGTGAGGCAAGGGAGGGTGCTTTGGAGGGAGAGGGAACTGAGGACTGCGCAGTGCATGTGGATGCGTGTGTGTGTTCCAGGGCCCCATCCCCTGTGAGTCTGGCTTCAGTCCCCTGAATGTGCGTGCGTGTGCGTTTTGTCATTGGCGTGTGTGTCAGTGTGCTGGATGTGTGTGTGCTGGTGTGTGCCTGTGCCGGTGTGTGTGTGCTTGGGACGGGTAAGGTGCTGGGGAGTGTGGATGGAGCAGAGGCAGGAGGGGTGAGGGACCATTTGAGGAGGGACACTGCTGCCGTCAGGGAGGAGTCCATGGACCTATTGCCCCTCTGTAGGTCAGACATGCCCGATGAGATGCCCTCCATGAACGACACCAGCTGAGTCAACAGCGCGGTGTGCGCATGGAGGACACTCAGCATGGCTGTCTGCCCTACATGGAGCTGGCGAAGGAGGTACACAGACTCCTCACTCAGGGCAGCAGGGGACACAGGGGCAGGGGGTGCGGTGCCTGGCCCAAAGGAAACACGCTCCCGGACATGGGAGCCTCCACGGACCTGGGGAATGGGAGCCGATGGGAGGGCGGTGGTGGTGCTGGTGGTGGCGGGGACAGCAACACTAGCTGGGGTGTGGTGGCTGCTGACACCCGCCTCCACAAGGGAGTCATCCTCCGAGTTGCTCTGGTCCTCAGCTGAGGTGGATGCTGCTGAGGACTCCTCGGTGTGGCTCCCCTCGCCCTCCGTGCCACTGGGTCCCTCCGACCACTCCTCGGCTGCTGACCCAGTCTGGCTCTCTGGCTCCTCCTGGTCCGTGGAGCTGTCCCCTTCCGTGGCCGTGGATGTATCTGCAAACAATGGGGATACAGACAGACATCAGTCACCTGCACATAACGCACACACCACTGTGAGCACAGCACATCACAGAGCAAGCCCTGGCATCATCAGTTGTACATTGCTAAAAGTGCCCTAATTGAACAGGAGAAGTCAATTGTCAGTCTGATGCCAAGCATGGCACTCACATCCCACATGGCCTTGCACCCATCTGTCTGGTGTCTGTTGGATTGCAACACCCCAGTGTTGACACATGCACCAAGTACACAGTAGTTGGACAGTGCAGAGGACACGGTGTGGACACATCACAGCTCTTGCCACTGAGTCAGTACAGGTTTCCGGATGAAAGGGATGCCCAGAGTCAAATAGGAAATGCATGTGATGCATACCAGCGACAGACACCATGATGCACCCATGTCCTGATAGCCAGCGCCACTATGGTGTGCATGTAGCACATGTCACTCCCCTGCAGGCTCACCAATCAGTAGACACATGCCATGGCGGAGGCATGACTGCAAAGTCATACATCACTGTCTCAGTGATGTATGACTTTGCAGCCAGACAACAACACTCTGCACTGTGTCACAATAGTAGGTCATGGGGAATGCAAGTCCTGGAGCTGCACAAGTGCACATGTACATCCCCCACAACACATCCTCTTAACCCTCATCTGTCCAGGTCATACCTATTGGACATATGGGAGACCTGTGACACTACCCTCTGAACCTGAGCCCCTCACACTCTGCTGTGCATGGGGAACAGCTGCCTGAACTTCACATTCACATGCCCCAGTCTGCATGGGCAGCTGATCAGACACCTATGTGTCACACAAGTATCGTCTCCTATGGTCACATCTCCAGTGGCATGCTGAGCCCCTACCAAGAAACTCCACAGCAGTCCTGGCGACTAATCCACAGCACACTGACACAGAGGCAGACACCTGAGGGGTCAAATCACTGCGCACAATGTGTCAGCTGATACACGGGAGTGGGAGTACAGAGTGTATT